>JAHREE010000444.1:3316548-3356145 GCA_033628505.1 Tringa tobata
ACTGCTTCCCAAATGAGATTTTAAAAAAAAAGTCTGTGGTTAGATGAAACTCCACTGATAATGTTAGTATAGAATTATTTTTTTATCTTTCCACCCTCTTAGTAGTGCCAGTGTTTATATCAGCAGGATTTTACTTACTATGAAATAATTTAGAAAATAGCTATTTGTGCAGTCTACAGTCTCACTTCTACTTTGAATGGTTTGTATTTTCTAATTTATGGAAAGCTGGAAGAGTGGTAAGAAAAGATTTCCATAGATTTTAAAATCTCACTTCCTACTACAGCAGGAATTTATGGTAATTAGAACTAATAATGAAAATATGTCAGCAGGAGCGCTTTCAAAGTCAGTGCTGATTAAAAGCAAAACTGAATCTCATAAATTGTTAGGAAGTATGATGAAGTGACATTTAAAGTCATAAAAAGATACGCATAACACAACCTGTTATATGCCTTAGTCCCAGATCAGTTCAGGATAACTCTCTTCTACTAACTAAACTTTTTTGTGTGGCTTATTCAGTGAAGACTTTCAGTTAATGGATGGGCATTCCAGAAAGGAAAGCAAGTAACTTCTGTTTTGCTATGTTGCTGAGAAAGCTGAAGGAAGAATAAACTCCTCACTACTGCTTAAGGTTTCACCAGAAGGTGTACCAGGAACTTGCAAATAGGGAATTGTTTGTGCACTGAACTTCCATTTCCTCACATGCAACAGTTAAGCTCAGTATAGAGGCTTCTAGTAGTGGAAAAAAAATATTGCATGTTTTTGTGCTAAACTAATGATTCCTCTGAATCTCATTTTTAAAAGCTAGGTGATTAAAATATTTTCATATACACACATTAGAAATTATCTGCCACAAAACTAAAGGTCAGCAAGACTTGGAAGAGGAAGTATTAAATTGTCATTCAATATTAAGCTTAATGCCAAGACTAGACAAACTTGTTGTTAGTACAGAAGACCTTTCTGCCAGAAATAGCATGAAAAAAAAGAGTAAGACAGCAACAGCCCAGGCCAAATCAATCAGCACAAAAAAATGGGTTACTCACTATTGATGGAAAATAGCCAACTTCTCCATCTGTACTCAGTTGTTGCGGGTGGTGGCAGAGGGTGAGTTTAGTTCCTGAGCCATGCATTTCAATGATGCTCCTGCCATATCACTGTCGAAACTGCTGGTTTACATCAGATACCGTTATAGTAATTCTTGTCCCTATTATTGTCCCAGTATATCCTACAACTTCTAGAATGCACCTGCACTCTGCCATTTGTTGAAATGAGCAGCTTTCACAGGAAGAACTTTCCAGGATAGCAATTTTATAAACCTGTGGGGAATGTTCCGTGCATTCAGGGTACAACTCAAGAAAAATATCAGAGCCTCACAGTCGGGTAAGATAAGAGAAAAGAAAGCAACAGCAAGACCTTGAAGCGGCTGCTCCGTGCCAGTAGGCCAAGCTGCCTTTGAAAAGCAGGTCCCCTGCTGGAGACATAGGAGAAGAGCCCTGCAGTACTGAAGGCTGTGCTGTTCAAAGCATTACAAGCAGGAGTTCTTCCACAAGGCTTTCCAGATGCTGAACAGAATAGAAATCTGCAGATTTTGGAGATTCCAGAAAAAGAGCTAGGACTCACTTAAAATCACTGTTCTCTGAACTGAAGGCAGTTCAGATTAGTCCTGTCTGAACAGGTTTGGCCTTTCCTAGTGCTTGAAGATATGTGACTCCGAGGGATTGGCTGGATCACTGAATCCAGCCACCAAATGATTGATTCCAAAGTGAAAAAAGGCTTTACATAGCCAGACTACAATCAAAACTGGTGATATTTAAAACCCTATAGGCCACCATGGGAGAAGAGTTAAGCCAATGCTCAGACCTTTCAATAGTCCCCGGCAGTTCCCTCTGCAGATAGAAACAAAACAAACAAACAAAAAGTATAGAGCAAAATAACTCAGACTTCATGTATAGATTTGAAGGATTTAGACAAGAATAAAATTGGTGCTTACAATAACATTTCAAACCAATTAACTAGCTTTAATCATAAACATACCTATATAAAGTGAAAGAAAAGCATGAGTTCTGGGGTTTATGGGCACTGGTACATACACTAGTAGCATGCACAAGGGATAGCATCCACGCAGCAGATGCAACTTAAAAAGCCATATAATCTAGCATAGGCTAAAACAGAGTGAAAAAGAACTATTCTCTCTATTTTCACTTCTACCTCAGAAAAACAAGCAAAGGAAAAGAAAAGAAAAAAGAAAAGAAAAGAGAAAAGAAATCCTCTCTGCAAAAAATGGCCTAATATTGCAGTTATGACCATCACATGGTGTAGCATAGCTCTCTGCAATTATGTACATACAGTTTGAAAGCCTCTAATTTGGTAGTGGTGAGGGATGGCAGTGCTTTAAACATCATGAGTTCTGAAGGCTGACAGAACAGCAGCAGCTGGTGCTGATGGGAGTGGACTAAATGCTTTCAACCTCCCTTTCTCTTCTAGTGAATGTATAGTTAAATAGATAACATGCCCATTATTGTCACTAGGATGCTTGCTTTCATCAAAGCTTGCAGCTTAGGTTAGTTTCTGTTCACAAAAGGCATGAGAATCTTCTTGGCAATTCACATTACAGAAAGTGTCTTACTTAATAGACTGGAAAACATTAGATTCAGAAATGACAGATTCACTGTCAGCTGTGTTCTTACTAAGTCTCCCTGAAGTTAATGTCTATCAGAGCATAGTGACCTTACAAAATAAACCACTTCTATTTTTTTCCTAGGTCGAAGGCCCTGGTGCCTTTGTCTCTTTTCTTCTCACCCCCCTCCTTGTAAAGCTTTGCAGGTTGTTCCACTCAGAAAATTTACTCCTTAAACTCAGGTAGGAAGATTTTGTGTTCTGGGTATTAATGATTGTAGAACCAGTAACCATTCAGCTGGAGCTTATTGTTTTATAGTCTAATGGGCCTTTTAATTATTTCATCATATGCCATGTCCCAAGCTGTTAGTGGACAATGCAACAGAACCTTCCACTGCCTTTCTGGTAAGTAGTCGGTGCCACACTGTGTGCCACTATGATTAGTGACTCTTTCTGTTAGAATGAAGTACTGTTCTCCTCCTTGTGAACACCAAAACTTTTTCTTAACTATTTTCTTTTTTGACTATGCTATTTTTCAGGCCACAGATAAAGGAAATGCTCACATCTTGATCTCAACTATGCTGAATGTGAGGGGCCCTGATAGGCATATTGAAGACGTCACTTAAAAGAGTAATGGAGCCTATGCTCTGCTCTGCAGAACTGGAGAGCAGATGCAGCCTCAGTCTCGACAGAGCTCGTTTCCCAGCATCACGGCCAGCATTGCATGGTAGGAACCCTGTTAAGGTAGTTAAGTATTCACATCCTCCCCATTCAGTTTTTCAGATGAGACCATGAGAACGCATTTTGTAGTTAACTTGCTGTTGCTACCAAACCAGCCAAAACTTGAAAAGCACCAGCTTAGAAATGATTAGCTCATCCCAGCACCGTAAGCACCAGTGGCTCATTGCCAAAATCATGGTGGCACACCAATGACTATACATTTCAAACGTTCAAAATTCAGAGCTATGCATGCATTTAGAATATTTACACGCTAGCCAATGGTGTATTGACAACAATTTCCTTTTTGCAACAAATGCTTTTTGGAACCTGCAGGAATCACAATTTCCACTATGATGTTTTGAATTAATTTAGGCCACAGTCACCATGAAGATGACAATGGACTAAAGATTATTGTTGCTTTTGATGTCCAGTTTAGTATCATTCGGATGTTGTGGAGGTGTCTGGCTTACTGGGGCTCTGTAGTTGTGAGTGGATAAAATTCAAACATATAAAAGAGTTGATCTAGGAACTTCCATGGCTTTCATCACTGTACAATATGAAAATCTCATGCATATTAATAAATTAATCTTCACATACCAGAAGGCTGAGGAACGTAATTATCTCAATTTCACAACTGGAAACAGAGAAAGCGTAAGGGATTTGCTAAAGGTCATACATGTGCAATACTGGGAATATAACACATATTTTCTAAGGATGGGGTTTCACACAGCCTCACTGCAAGATCAGGGGCATAATCTGGTTGACAGGTAATTCCTGGTTTCGTTCAGCTGAAAACATTAGCTAGTTCACCAGGCAGCCAAACAAGTGATAAACAGGAGAGACATGAGAAAAGTGTGGTCAATAGCAGAGAATGGGATGTGCCACTATTTAAGCAGGAGCACAGTTTTAGATTTGTTAGATGGTCAGGAAATGACACTAAGTCCAAAAAAAATGCTTTGATTATAAAAGGCTATTCATCATTTGGGTAAATGACCCTAGCCTTTCCTCATTTCTGTTTATAGGATTGAGGAAGGAACAGTTCATATTTTACTGGAAAACAATGTTTATAAAGTGCTTGAGTTCTTGGGATTGAAACACTTTAAAATGTTCTCCTTTTGGTTTTGGGGATGTAAGCTGAAATAATTTTGTAATCTAAATGCCATAAGTGTGCCTTTACATGAAACCCAACCATTAAACAAAAAATTTGTGATGACATTTAAAATTCTGGGTTTTTTCTGATGGAAGACCTGGGGTCTGATGGGCAGCACTTTCTGGGAAATCAAAACGGCAGTTAAAAACAAAATAAACCTTGCTCGTATTTTATGCTTTCTTTCCAGCATTATGATTTGCAAATGAGAAATTAAACTGTCCAGAGCTGCTGGCTAAATTTCTCCTCAAGTAATTCAACAAGATTCCCAGTCCATCTTGAGCATTATAAAAAGCTCAGGCTCCTATCTCTCAGGGCAGCTTGCTCTGCTTTCACAGGATTGGCAGAGCTCCTCAACCTAGGTCACTCTTGAGGAAGAAAGCTGTTTAATGAAGAGCTCCTGCTTGAGCAAGCCGTGTCAGGGAGCAGCAAGGGCTGGGCTGCCCTGCGAGGGCAGGGGAGCCAGGAACCGTAGGTGCCAAAGAGGCAGCAGGGCCAGTGGCTGCACCAGGGGGGTCTGGCAGGACCCCAGCCAGGCGAAGGAGCAGGACCAGGGTTGGTAGCCAGGGTCAGTGACAGTTCAGTGACTGCCAGGCGAGTCTACGGCGACAGGGAAGGTCCAAGCTGCAGGTAGGAAGCCCAGTCAGCAAGGCACCTAGTACAGAGTAGTAGGCTCAGGCAAGGAGCAAGCATAGCTGCAGTGTAGCTCAGGCAAGGAGCACGGGCAAGGGCCTGAGCTTGAACACAGCAGAGGACCGAGGCAATGCTTCTTATAGCTCTTACTTGGACCTTGGTTGTTTTCACAGCACCCTGATTCAAGGTTACAGAGCGGGACCATGTCCAAGATGGCCTTGAGTACAGACAGTGAAACCCCTAGGAGTAGAAAAAGAGTTTGCAAATGCAGTTGGTGTGCTCAGAGCCCTGGCAACACGGGTGTAGCACCGAGAAGTCTGAATGTTTCTCTTGCTGGGAGTGCTTGCCATACCATCATTAACTTAGAGAGTCACAGGGCAGCACAAAAGTACTGTCCGCATAGTTTCAGATTTGGATTCAGAAAACTGCCTATTGCTCTAATTCCCTCTATTTTATTAAAGTGCTGAAACATGGCAATCTACCCAAAGGGGAAAGGTCAGAAGTTACCATCCTTTCCTATTTATCAAGTAAAGTTCACAAAGGTTCCTGGTACCAAGACAAGCTATGGAATAATGTCTGAAACAAAAATCCAATAACAAATGAGTAGTCTTCACTCTAGGAAGATTAAAATGCCAGTTAAGGCATTAAAAATAGAACTCAAATCTAAAGAAAAAATATCTCTTCCTCATAACAGTAAGGTGCTTTAAAATTCCTAAACGCTCTATAATTCCTTTCTCCCTTATCTATAAGAAAAGCTAAAACATACAATAATAATTTCCTTGCATGCTCACACTATTAAAAAAACATTTGTTGACTCAAATATTTATATTTCAGTCTTCTTTAAAAGACCTTTAACAATTGCTTTGGGTCTTGTACCATTTGTGTAATTGAAGAAAAGGAGGCTTTCTTTTCTAGTGCATCCCTTATTGTTTTTATGATTTTTGTAAATATCTAATTTACCCATAAATGACAGAAACCTAAACTCATCAATGCTGTGCTTTTAATAGACGAGAAACAGTAGTTAGGCAGTTTAGACACAACCTGTTTTTAAGTTTTACTGGCATAGAATTAAAACAAACAACATCCCACTTCCCCCAGCAGACATCATGCTGTACCCATAAAAGCCCTACATTTAGTATATACCACTATCTATAACATGCTAAGAAAGCACTCCTAATTTTGTTTCATTCATTACCAATAGCAGAATCCACTGTGCACAAAAGTCAGATACCCTGGTATAAGCAGGTTTTGCTGTTACAGCCTGTAATGCGTTCTCTCCACATACAGGGATCAAAGTCACTCTGACCCAGTATTCTGGCCAGTACGATTGCACCTACAAAACTTGTTATAGCAGCAGAAACCTCACTTCGACTAGTTCTATTTGATATGCTTATGTAAAGGTGCTTATTGGACTAATATAAAAGCCTAATTTTGTCAATTTGCAAGAAAACATGTTTGGAAATGGTGCCAGTAAGACGCAGTTTTCTCTCTGTTGGTAAACAAGTCCCAGCGTAGGCACAGCTTTTTCTTCCCAGTGATTACACCAACACGTGGCATAGTGCTGGTATGGAAGTACTCACTGATATAGGTCATACCACTTACACAAAGCATCAGCTGCAGTAGTGTAGTTCTGGGATGTGATCTTTGAGTGGCACCAGAGAGAGCTGTATGGGAAGAGGATGCTACAAGCAAGGGGAGCAGGAACAGCTCACACTGGGATGTGTAGGGCCCAGGGTGAATGTTGCTGGGTAACGACCAAAAGGCAAGAATAGCATTTGATGGGGAAAACAAGGCAGCTGGAAGCTCTGAGACAACTGAATATCCAACAGTACAAAAGACAACAGGAAGATACTTAAACACAGCTTTCATATGAATATGCAGTGTCAGTGAAAAAAGACCTCTTGGAGTATCACTGCATTTCTTATAGTAACTAAAATCTCTTTAACACATCATGCACGTCAGACACTGCTTGGAATAAGTTTGCTACAAAGTTGTATTACAAAGACTTGAGCAATGCACTACGCATATATCTGAAATGTATGAATGTGATGTCTTCTAACCAAAGAAAGTGGGACTATAAGGGAGTATGCAGCCTGTCTCAGCTGTGTGCCTTTAGTAATTTACTTTAGTTTCCTACAGTGGATTGGGTTGTGGATGGAATTTTTGAACAAAAACTTCACTCCCAGTCTTTCAATACTCCAAAATTAGACTAAACTGTTCACATGCTGAGACAACCAAAGTTGTCTATTGCAGGAAGATATCTGCAGAGGGTGGAAAACACCCAAATGTTCCACGTGGGACTGAGAACCACCACAGCCCTGAGGGGAGAAAGGTGGCAGAGCTCAAAATCCAGAAAGACCTGCAGGTAGTTCTAAGAACAGCAGCACAAAAGAGGACAATACCTAACATAGAAAACAAAGAAATGCCATGAAAGCCTTTGCTTCCAAGAGTGAACAAAAGTGAAAGGCAGGCAGATAAATAAGAGTAGATCAAAAACCCAGATGATTGATTTGAACAAAACGTGGACTGTGATTGCCAAAAACGTATCTGAAGAGCAGAGCTTGCAAAGTTAAGGCCATTAGCACAGGTTGAGACAGGAGGAGCCCAGCTCCACTTACTGATTTTGGAGCAAGATCTTACCCCTATGTCAACTTCTTTTTTTAAAGGACAGCAGAGCACTTATCTTTAAGATGTTAGAGAAAAATGTATTTTAAATTATAGGCTATGTGTGGATTTAAAAAGCAACCAAAAGAGTTAGTGAAATTTTATGTAGGCATTATTGTAGCTTCTGTGATATCAGATAAACTTTGGAGGCTTGTGATATGCTACAGACACAACTCCAGAGGAGACAAAAGAGTATGTCCTGGTGACAAAAGAGAAGGGCACAGGTAAAATCTTTCATAGACTTGTTTATATTGATGGCAAAAATATATAATTTAATATTCCCAGTTTGCTGGAACAGATGCGCTAAAGGAGTACGTCAGCTAAGCAGTTGATTGACAAAGTCAGACTTGTTTAGCTAGATAAATATTCTAGGTTGCAGTTTACATGGCACAAGTTTGAGCAGGTCACAGTAAAGTTGGTTATCTTACTCCCTTAGTTCAGTGGCACAGGTGAGAGTAATTTTGAAGTAATATCATCCATACTGAAAGGGCTTGTAGTGAAACAGTCTCAGATTCAGCTTCATTGATGCCATATTCTGTTATCTAATAGTGCAAAGTAAAATTTAACAGTTCTAATAATGAATCATTGTTACTAACCTACAGATGTTTTTGACAGAAAACTCGAAACTAGAATACTAATAATGGAAGAAGCTGGAGGCAGAAGAAAATATGGGATGTGCAAACATAAAAAGAAATAGAAAACCTCCAATAACAAAGGTGGTGAGTACCTAGGAATTAATGCCTCTTTGAAAAAAGACAAAAATGGAAATAAGTCATCACAGATATCAAACATGATAGATAAGGTCATCCCCAGCCAGAGACAGAGAAAGGAACATATAGCACCTTAACCAACTCCAAGAAAGGAGGGAGACAAGGCACCTACAGAATGTGATGTAAGGGTGATCATTTGCTGCAGAACTGAAGCAAGACCACCAAATCCCCTGATATAAAACAAGCAGAAAAAATTAATTTTCCGTATCAACAGTGGCAGTGATATTTCAACTGAGAATCATGGTCATTTTTAAGTTGTAAGCCATCTAAGTGAGCTCCATTTATCACCTAGAAAATTTAAAAATGCCCATATATTTTTTACTGTTGTCCAGAAAGAAAGTTGAAGCACTAAAATTGGCTAAGAACTTTCCTGTGTTCACTTACAGCACCTCCCACTGAAGGGCAGGAACTCCTTTCTCTGCTGCAACCTTTTAGCAAGCAGATATGTGAATGTATTCCAAAAATCTGTTCATACCATGGTTAATGAAGACCAAACAGGTTTTGTACTTGCATTTATATCCGATAGCTTTTCTGTAATAGGCAGAAACATGGTAGCCTTTAATAATGGGAAAGGAAATTAATATTTCCTCTGCTGCTTTGTCAGACAAGGAATAAAGTAGCAGTTCTTTTTTGTTAATTCTCCCAAGACTCCCAGCAAGTGACAATACATAAAGGGCTTTTTGTTGTCTCTCCCTTAAAGGGACAAGTTTATGTTGTCCCTCTGTTGTATTTCTGAAGTTAGATAAGAGTATTTTTTGCTGCTTGAAACAGTGCAATATGTGAACTGAAAATATGTAGGAGTTATAACATTTGCAAGATATATTTCATCTGCTGCAGTAAAGTGCTACTATTTTTAATGAAGCAAAAAACCATACTAATTGTATATGCATTTATTGATATTCTCTGATAGAGTTCACTGTATGAATGCTGTATGGAACAATTAAGCAACAGCACATGTATAGAGACAGAGAGAATCTAGAGAAGATGTTTACTTTTTAGATTCAGATCTTGTCTGCCAAATTTATTAAATCAAATAATAAAGACTTATGCTTTCAATTAGTGCTTTAGATTCTGGGCTGTAAAGTAGATTATCTACTCTAGGCTTACACAAGATTTTCCCGCAATATGAATAAAATAGTTTTGGTTTTGTTTGCTTAAATTAGCATTTGCACCGCAGATAGTACTAGTCATCTTCAAAGCTGCTTAGAGATTCTAGCAAGCTATTTATCCAACTGTGTAACTTCTGTGAAGCACCGGTATATGAACTAGTCAAAAAGCAGGGGGAAGAACTTAAATCAGTTCAAATGTTTTTTGCCCCCAAATGATGAATATTTCAGATTTTTTTTTAAAAAAAAAGAAAAAACATTTGCCAGGTATATTTTCAGAGCACATAAAGGTGACTCACAAGAGGTGCAGGACTCAGCCCTAGTGTCTAAGGATCATTGGCATCGGTATAAGTGAAGCATCAGCATATGAACGATGAGAGCCTTCAGAAAACTGCCCCTGCTGACTGTGATGGACCCCTGAGCTGGAAATAGTGCTGCTCACTCACCGTCACCATCAGGACTGTTTTCTTAAGGCATGTATCCAACCGTATTTAAGCACCTATGAATCGCAGTGACAATGTGAGATCTCTGAACAAGCCTCAGGGTTAAAAACTCACTGTTGCTTTTAAATTGAAATCTTGTATTCTGCAAAGCTGGGCACTGATTCAAGTACTAGATAAATCTATCAGGCAGACTGCCTTCAGCCAGGGGAGTTGCAACCTGACACGTGCTTTATGAATCGGGAAAGTAACCTGTATTGATTCGTATTAGTGCTATCTCATATTCCTCAGCAAGGTTCAGGTGACATTTCCACTCTTTTGATGAATTATAAATTCATATCATTTGTAGAGCCAAGCCAGACAAATCCAAAGAACATTACTTTCAAATGAGAGATTTTATAACAGAAAGAGCCTGTGTTTTTCTCAAATTTTAAAGTATTTTTAACCTTTTGCCCCTGAAAGTTGCCAAGCTGGCTAGCCTGGATGTTAGAACCACTTGCTTAATGGAAGAAGAGTAATACTGCAGGCAGACAGACAGGCTTCCTCTGGCTGCAGAGTCAACACAGTCTCAGACTCTACCACTCCATCAATCTTCAGTCTCTCAGTGGAGAATGCTAGTGAGCATCATTTAGCAGCAGCCCCAAACTGCAAGGAGACAATGAACTGATTCCAAAGCAGCTGCCACTCACTCAGCCAGATGAGAGGGCCACGTACACTCTGTAATCAGAGGCAAAGGGACCAGTCTCACCTGCAGACTGTCAGTTTCTAGATTCGTAGCTTAATTTTTAATTCCGATTCTTGCCTTCTCTTTGCTTATAAGTTCAACTATCTAAGCAATTTGCAGAAGCTTGAATTATTTTTAGCAAGTGGATGTGTACATCCTTCTGCTACTTATAGTCTGTTCAGAGTCAGAGAGGTTCTGTTAAGAGTATAGCTTATATATATCTTTATACTCACAGAAACAAGGTTGTGGGAGGGAGTGATCTCTTATCATTCTAATTGATACTGTCGGGGAGATGAAGAGGAAAGACAAGTTTTTAGGTCACAGCTTCTTCGATTCTGAAGCAGAAGCAGCAAGCCTGGAGACAGGTGCAGGTCAGAACTGGAGACAGCTGCCAAGGACAGGAGAACATTTTTAGGGACAGCCACACTGTGGCTCTGGCCTCTCAGTCTCATCCTGGGGTGCTTTCCAGAGATGAGTCTAGGGAGAAAAACATAATTTTACTACCTATTAAAATCATAAATTCAGTACAGATAATTTTTGCCATACCATGCCTGCTGTTGTTCAGAGCTGCTGACTCTCTACAGCCTTGACAACTTCTCTGCCTCCCTCCTTGCTGTCAGGCGTCCATGTCTCACATGTGTCAATGACCCTTTTCCCTCAACTTGTTTAAGGGATTTAAACTCCAAGTAGTTGCTCTCCTACCTGTATTTTGCCTAGAGGTTTAGTAACTCTATTCCAGGACTGAAGAAAGTCCATGTGTTCAAGTGCTCATTTATTCTCTCCACCAGTACTGGTGCTTTATAGTAGATGTGATCTCTCGTCTTTATCCCACCGCAGGTTTATGATACCACTCCTTACTCTTCCATATACCTTGATTACTTTTCCCCACAGGCTATTTCTGGGCTTTACCGCAGACCAGAGGAGTGAGCACACAGGCAGTTAGGTGTGTGCAAGAGAGAATACATCTTGTGTTTGGTTTTAGCATTGGCAGGATTCCCAGACTTGGAGTTTTCTGGAAGGTGACTGTCTACAAGCTGTGTCTATGAGGGAGCAGTGAGGGCTGAGCTGCCCTGTGAGGGCAGGCAAGCCAGGAGCCATGGCTGCCAGCGAGGCAGCAGGGCCAGTCGCCACAACGAGCAGGGAACAGTTGGGCAGGACCCCAGCCAGGCGAGGGGACAGGCCCAGGGATGGCAGCTAGGGTCAGCGACAGTCCGATGACTGCCAGGAGAGTCTGTAGGGACAGGGCAGGCCGAAGGTTGAGTCAGGAAGTCCAGGGCACAAGGCAGGGTCAGGATGGGGAAGGAACAAGCCTGACACAGGCAGACTGGCAACTTGGACAAGGGCTTGAGGTGAGGTGCAGGCCCCAAGCCGGGGACCAGAGGCCCCAGGTGAGGCATCTCACAGCTCTTCACGGCAGGCTGGTCCTGGTCACCAAGCCATGCTGTGTCCGAGCAGGCCTTGAGCACAGGCAGCAAAACCTCTGCAAGGGGACATTGCCTGGTGGTGCACTCGGGGCCCCAACAGTCCTATGGCTTTGTTTTAACACAGTTTTGTCCATTGGGAATTCAGCTTTCAAAGGATTGGGGCTGCTGGTGTGACCCATAGTCAAAGGAGAAGCAGTGCTCCTTGACGTAGGTCTGTCACATCTAACAGAGCTCTGAAGTTTAGGACCAGGGCCTCATAAGTGCTGTAGTATTTGAAGAGAAACTGATGCAGGTTAACATTTTGTACTAGTTGTGTTGTTGTGCTTAATGATGATCAAACTGAAAAATTCAGTGGTCATTTATGTTATTACAGTGCATTTTTTTCAAAATATTCATCATACACAGGGATCCAAACAGTTGACAGCCATACCTGGCTCTGGAGCACAACCAGGGGAGATGGGAAGGGCGACCAGAAATTGCGTGTCAATGTCATGTTTCCCACAACATGTGTTCTCTCCACTGCTGATTTCATTTATACTCTCTATCCTGTTCTTATCATGTTACTTGCTTTTCAAGCTATCTTTTCGTGTCTTTTCCTTGTCATTAAAAAAAGTTCGAGATTAACAGCAGAATCTGAGCTGTCTCAGAAGTGTTGTCTTATAGAAGTCTGTATTCAGATGGAGAGGAAGGGACAACAGAGGGAGAGAGAATCACTGAAGATTTACTCGTTCAAGAAAGTTTTGAGTGTATTCATTCCCACCAGCTTTATTCCCTGGTGTATATATGCATGCGTAATGAATGTGCAACATAATTTGGTTGTTATACAGTGCAGTAAACAAAGTTCCTTGTAAGAGAACTGCAAAACCAGATGGATCGCTAATGTGAAGGCACTCAGAGAAGTTGCAAGTTACTGGAATTACCCTATCACCTTCTGTTCCTAACATGCATTTTGGAGGATTAAATAGTTGTTTTGCACAGCTCTTTGGAAGTGTAAAAAAATCCACCCCACTCTCATGCTGCCATACCAAAAAGATAAATCCTTCCACAGTTTATCTTTCTCTTAGTACAGTATTTGGCATGAAGAGTGATTTGTTTAAACTATTTCTGATGCTTTGATTTTCCCTTCAAAAAGATACCCCAGTCCAGAGTCTACAGATTTCAAACACTCCCCAGAGCCCACAGGGCTGGAGAACAGAGACCCATGTCTTCCCAGAAGAGCCCACTCTTCCTGCCTTTGTGGGGAAGGGGCAAACTGAGGCACTGGCAATTGAGACAAATATAAAACAGATCCACAAAGAAGAATGCCCTTCCATTACCACTGTCTATGGTATGCTTGCTGAGATATGCCAGCCGTCATGGGAGCTACTGCTCAGGGCATGAGGAGGCTGGATTTTGCTCCCACTGAATGCCCTTGTGTAGAGGCGGCTTGTTCAGTCTCTGAGACAGGGTTGTCAGCGCTGCACCAGGCACTGCCGCCAGCAGGAAAGTCTTCCAGCTGGGGCTACTGAGCAGAGCAGGGCTGTGATTTTCTCTGATTGTACCAATAGTACCTTGGCAAAGCAACTAATTAAATTAGGATGATGGAGCTGAAATTTCTATCTATTTCATTATGAAGTGACTTTAAATCCTCTATCAGAAAGCAGAAGTTGTGGACCATGTAACGCCTGAAGTGACAAACTATTGAAACAGGAGCTGAGAACAAAGTAGCAACCTTTAACAAAATACCTGAAAAACTCTGAAAATTATATCCCCAGTTTTTTCTTTGTGATCTATGTTTTAAGTCTGTTTATAGCTTTTACTGTAATAAATGCCGTGACATAGTTATCATATGCCACAAATCTTAGAATCAATCAGGTCATCTCTCTGCTATGTCATTATGGCAACTTAAGTGACTGCCATTGAATTTAAAAAGAAAAAAAGACTTCATTTTCTGTTCTAATAATCATTATTATGATTCAAGTCTTGGAGAGAGTGAAAGAAGAGAAAATGGACATAATTTTCAAAAACTAGAGTTGAAGGCATGTATTTATTTTAATCAGCATCATTGTAACTTCCACCAAGGTTATCTAAAACCTGTCTCTTGCGATTTGTCTGCATTTTGGTTTTGGAATACAATTTTTGGTGGTGGGATGTCCCAGGAATTTGTTGAGGGAATCCCATGTTCTGGCTCACATCCTGAACTAATTCTTTTATTCCTGACCAGCACTGGCCTTATTTGGGTAGACAAAAAGTAGTCCTGGGGACGGACACTGCACTGCATAACACAGTTTTTTTAAAAAATGCAGATAGCATCACACCAGATTAAAGCATAATAACAGAATGAGGTTCTTACACAGGATGCACATGTGCCTTCTTCAGCAGTAGTGTAATTCCCCTTCTCAACACCCAGATAATAGAATAACGCTCTCTAACTGAATTAATAACTCTAGTTGCACATTTCTAACCTTTCCATGTCCTGTACAGTGATAGCCAAGCTTTCAGAGTTTTCATTTTGCATTAAAATCCTGAGATTTGATTCCTGCTGCCTAAACGCCCCTTCCCCAACTTGCCGCTTAGGTATTTGTGTCTCCCCAGCCTCTTACCCCTTCCAAACCTCAGTCTAGTCACCTTTGGTTCAGATGCCAAATGTCATCAGATGGTCTTCTCACCTGAAATCTACCATTATATGGATTATATCACCTGAAATCTACAACAGTCTTTTTCAGCTATTCTTCTCCCGGACTAATTCAAGGCTCCAGATTACTTTTAAGACCAATGCTTATTTTACCTCTGCAATGAAAATCAAACCATTGGGAGCTAATCAACTGATTCCTTAGAGAAAGACTGAGGGTAGCATTCTGATGGCTGTCACCTGCCTGACCTCCACAGCAATGGAGAGGAACCTCCTGGGAACTCAACCAGGTAGTTCCTCCCTCCTCCATTCCTCTGGGCAATCAAGGTATGTAAGGGTTGATCTCTGTCATTTTTCCTGAACCTTTTCCTATGGTACTGGAGAGATAATTGCTTGTATGAACTTGATGCACTAAATTACATTTCTAAGTATGCAATATTTATATTTTGTGGATAAAAGTATCCAGTAAAGCAATCTTACATATGAACTTTACATTTTGATGTTGAAATTGCAGAGGTAATTTAGGAAGGCACAATGACACAGTGGCTAAGGCACACAAAGAAAGAGGCAGTAGGGCAGTCACCTCTCCTCCTGACTTTTCCACAAAATTGGATTGAAAAAAGGATGCTTCAGTCTCTTTGGTGATCAGATATACTATAATACTTTTCATAAGCACTGCAATTTTAACAAACTTCTATAGCTGCATATAAGGAAGAGAAGAATCTACCCAATCTCTTGACTATTGAAGTACTTTCAGATTGCATTTCAGTATTCTTTAATGAATTGGTCTTTTTCTGCAAAACGCACTAACACTCCTTCTTATATTCTATTAACACTATTCCAGCAGTTCAGAAGCCCTGTTATACTTGAATTACAACTTTTGTGGAATACTTTTTTTCTTCAGTGGGTTCTTTGGGCTTTGACTAAAAATAAAGTGATAAAATTTACAGAGTTAATGCTGAGACCGAAGCTGAAGAGTAATTCCCAAGTCTATGTTCAGATAATGGCTTTATGCAGTTAAAAGCAGTGGTCTCAAAGAAACAGCAGCACAAAAGTGCTTGAGACAAATCTAAAATCAGTAAGACCTCTTATTTGCATGCTGGCAAAATATCCGTTCTTACAGAACAGTGGATAGAGTACCTTATCACAAGTGTTCCCATGTGCAAAACATCCAGATTTTTTTAATGCATGATCTTTGAAATTACAAAGGGAAAATTAAATAAATATTTTTTTTGCATTATATAATAGCAAGCAGTTCACCAGCTGTTGCAGCCATCACATACTGCAAATCACTTATTTACTGTCAGTTAATGTCATTAACCATGTGATTGCTCGGGCAAGCTTTTGGCCGTATAATTCTATTGCTTTAACCAATTTGGTCCTATTTGATCCATGGTAATATGCCAAGGAGACAGTGGTATGCTTTTCCACTCTGTCTCAGATGTCTTCCTTTACTATGCTTTGATCAACCTTTATGTCTCTGGTAATGAATTCACAGATTAAGTGAGCTTTTGCTTTTCCTAGAAAACATCACTCAAATTTAAAAGGTCAAAATTTTTCTATTCCCTCATAGTGAAAAGTGATCAACCAGACTAGAAAAATTAAGTGGTGCTACTGGATTCTTAATTGTCTATGCCCTGATTAGCTGTCATTTCTATCTCTTATTTTGCCTTCCTGCTCTTGATTGGGTACTTATTATGGTAGCTATACAGAGACACTGAACCACTGCAGTTCCGCTAATAATTAATAATTAAAATATTTTAACTCTTTCAGGGAAGAATGAAAACATCCACAAGAAAAAACAATTTTAAGAGAGCTGATTCTTTTTTGAGAGAGTGCTGTTACTCCCCTTCCCACACTTGAAGTTCTCCCTTATACAAGTAGGTAATTTTTGCAAAATCAAATTGTAGTGACAATTTAATCTTATACATCTATCACTGGGACTGCAGTCTGTTGTTAAAGGAGAGTGGACTTGCTCAAATAGATTTTTTCTGTCTCCCTCTGCTATGATTATCCACTTTATACATCTCAATACCAATAGAAAAGGTCATCCTAGTTCAGAAAATGTTGGCTAATAAACATGTAAAGACAGAAAGACTGCAGAAAATGCTGTCCCCCAGGTTTGAGACAACTTGAACCAATGCCTAGTCTGTACAGAGGAACAGATTTGTCTGAAAGAACCCAAAAACCAAGAGATTATATATCAGAATGCAGATTTCTTGAGGAATTTTTAATTATTTTTTAAGGAATTGGAGGTTCCATCTTGTCTCCAAAGTATAGCTGAGAACAGAGTTCCCAGTGAGTAAATTCAGGTAAAAGCAGCATTCAGTGTTTTGCGGTAGAGTTCCAAATTCTATTATGTAAAGAATTGTTTGCAAGAACTCCTCTTTTACAGCATGTGATGTAAAACTGTACCTAACACAGCACATAAGTTGTAGGACTGTACACTTGTTGTGTAGTTTTTGTTACTAACTTAGTGAAGTACAGTTCTCCATGAAACTTTCCAGTGAGATGTAAAAGTACACTTCACTAAAGATGATTTAACATCTTCTGATGCTAGTTCTTAGCAGCCCAGGCTGTGATCATCTGCCCTCTCATCTCATTCCCACCTTGTTTTCAAAACTCTGCTCTGGGCAAGAGAAATTCAATCTGCTTTCTTGCCTACGTTTGCCAGGCATTCTGTATGTCTTGGTATATAAGTGGTGACTTTCCAAATTGTACAGTCGCACCAAGAAATGAAGAGACAACTAATTCTTGATTAGTGGTAACAGCAGCACATCAGCAGCTAAAGAAACAAAACTGGCCACCTGTCTGCCCCTCCTGTTGATTCTATTGTGCAAAGTTGAAGTTATATAGCAGTTTGTCTCAATAAGATTACAATATTTATGAAAAAGTCAAATTACGTGTCTTGGCAAGAAAATATTTCTGTATTAGAAAACGCATCTATTACAGAAAGTAATCAATGCTCTATTGTGTCTTGATTTCCATGAAAAGAAACAGAGGGATGCAAGATGTCTTAGTCCCTTACACAGTCCTCTTATGCTACAAAATGGAAGGAAACTAGCTGATGCCTCACCCTCTGTTCCTAAGGTGGCCAGAAGATGCCAGCTCCCAGGAAAAGTCTGTGCAAATGCAGCTGTAACTTCCTGTGTACCTCAGCCTTCCAGATCTAAGTCATCGAGTCCTCCTATATGGTCATGTTGAAGGTTCCATCTCAATTACGCTGGAATATGCTGTTCCTTCAGGATAACAAGCTGCTCATAACAAGGTGTAAGTTCCCCTTCCATGTGCATGTGGGCTTCTCAGCACCTTCTCAGAAGGTACTCATTGTGAAAGCTAAATCAACAGGATAGACACAAAAGGAACTCACTCACAGCTATGAGCCAGAACCATTCATATTTCTGTGTTTTTGCTAGCTCTTCTCACCAGTAAAAACATTTAATATCTGGATTAGGATCTATCCTGGTGAAATTAGGTCCCAATTAAAAGTACTAAACATTGAATACAGAACAAAAATTGCAATGCCACAGAAAAGAGAATGTAGAGAATTTCCCAACGTTATGTTAAGTGATTTTCAAATCAAAAAAGTTTTCAGGCTATAATATATAATTTATATAATACATATTATATAATATAGCATATACTAATATATATTATATAGATTTGTACTACATTGAGATGAATGAGCTTATTTTATACTTGGAAAAAAAGAGCAATTTCCCTTAAATAGCAGTTTGCCATTGTAGGACATCATAGTAACCTTGAACATTCAAGTTAGTGGGAGATTTTTTCATTTGACCCAAATGACATTAAGTTCAAGGTCTTACTCAGATAAGTACTCAGCAAAAACCATTAGGTTTTTAACAGATAGATAATAAGGCTCAATCTTGCCTCTATTGAAGATGGCAAGAGGTTTCTATCATCAGGATAATAAAGCTTTTAGTGCACACATGAATTAACACAGGTGTCCGTGGTACATCTTTATACATGAACTATATGACCAATATGGCAGTCCAGCATTTCTAATTGGTTATAAATGAAAGAACCTGTGTCAGCTCCAAAAGAATGTTTATATTCAGCCATGAGAGCATAGATATTCTGCCTAGCTCTTGAAAAAGATAGATATATGTAATAAAGCACATGAGCTATTTAATTAGATTGTCAGTAATGTGCATTTTCAGAGGACCCTGAATATGCATTGTAATGTGGTCAATAAAATATATTTGTAAGAACCTGTCAGTAAATAGAAGAAATTCGCACATCAGAAAATATGGAAGTGTGTGCCTCAAGTATTCAAGGTTAACTATTTGGTTTTAATCTCAAAGTCTGTTTTCACCTTGGTGTATGGGCATTTGTACAACTGAATGCATGTCAGTGCATGAATATTTCAGAGAGGAAATGCTAACTGATGGTTACAACAAAATATTAAAACAGTAATAGCTGAAGATACTTCTTTATAAACATCTTCTATGGTACATTGGAATTCATTTCATAGTACCGAGCTATCCTAAAGGGGTAGAGTGAGACCTAATTAATATTTGCAGCACATTTTGTCGGGTGAAAAAAGCTAATAGAGTCCTAAATTATTAGTGCCCACATGTCATCTGTACTGTGACTTATGAGGAACTGTCCAGGTTGCCATAAAGCATTACATGGAAACATCGGGATATGGGCTGATATACCATCTCATCAATTTATACCCAAATCTATTTTTTAATAACAGTTTTCTTTCAGATTACTGACAATCAAAAAAATGTATCTGGGAGCAGTATTGTATCTCTGGAGTTCTTGAGTTTTCAACATGAGGATCAAACATGAGACAGTTTTATTACACATGAAAAGCAAGCACTCTTCATACAAATAAACAAACCAAATGAACAAACAAGAAGTTGAAGGGATTTTAAAAGTCACCCGAAGTGTATTTGTCCTGTAGCATGTGAAGGAAAGAAAAACCAACTATAATTGTTTTTCAGTATTAAAAATGTCTCAAAAGGTCAGTGTTGCTTTCTGCTAAGATACTCAGAAAATAGTACACTTGTCATGGTTTTGGCTGGATTTGCCAATCAGGATGAGAGATGGCCCCTCCCTCCCCCCTCTTTAAAGAGAGGAGAGGAAGAGATAAAGAGATTTATGAGTTTAGAAAAAGAACTAAACTACTTTAATGAAAATATTAATAAATAATGAAATAATAAATAATAAGGAGAATAAAATAATTTTTAAAAGGAAAAAAAGTATACAGTATATACAAAACCTATCAAGCTCCCAGGATGACGATCACATCACCAGCAGGCACAGGGAAAAGTCTCAGACTGGAGTCAGTGACAGTCAGGAGCTAGATTCCAGATGTGGAGTCAGGAATGCTCAGATCAGGGTCAAAGGCAGTCAAACAGACAGGGTCCTCCTCAGATGTCGGCCATTGAAGAAAGAGACTTGACCCTTCGATCCCTCAGCTTTTATACTGAGCATGATGCAGGTGGGATGGAATACCCTGTTGGTCAGTTTTGGCTCACCCATCCTGTTTGCTCCTCCCTTCTGCTTTCAACCCTCCAACGGGGCAAATAACAAAGTTAGCTGACCTTGGTTGTTATAACAATAAGCACAGGCCTATCTGCATACCATTCCTTGGTATAATCAGGTCTTATCACTCTGAGAGTGAACAGTTTCTGAACAATATGCTGTTAATTTCAGAGTTTAGTTAGCTAGAAGAGGTCCAGCTAAAAAGTAAAATTACTGAAAAGAAAATTGGTTCTGTTTTACCTCAAACCAGGACATATATATAGCTATAAAGTTGGTATCAACACGTTACTGATAAAGAATCATCACTGAAGTCAGCTTCACTTGCTTGTGGTATACCACTGGTGCAGGACCCAAAGACAGCATGGCAACTGGAATTCAGAGTCAAACTTTAGATTTCCCTGATATAAGGCATTTTAAAAAGCAGACTAGAACAAGATAAGCAAGAAAGCTTCAAAGCAAATAAGTATCATCAGTCAGATGGAAGTTTCATTTGGGTTAGGTTTTTGGCAGTCCAGTTTTCAGAGATACATCCTGCACATTGAAGGGCAGTCTTCCTTGCTCTCGTCAGTGTCTGGAAAGAAGCTGGTTCTGGCAGGCTGCCTGTTTGAAAGACAGTTGTTTGCAACAAGCTGTAGTTATCTTGCAGTTGATTCCATACATCCAGCACCTCCATAACACTATAGAAATCATTGCTTCCTCATAGGAGGAATTGTCTTCCTGTTAGCGAAGTCAAAACTGTAGGCAGCTTTTCCATATTCCAAAAACCTGGAATGAGTGGTCAAACTTACAAAGAGCAACTTCCCCATTGCCATCCCATTACTCTTCTTTTTAATTCAATGGTACCATTTAAACACCATGGCCAGCATGAGTGGTGCTCCAAGTCACAGTGTTGATCACTGCAGACAAGCTGCAGCTTGTTGGTGAATGTTTGACATCTTACAGTCGAACAGCGTTGGTATTGCAAACTAATGATTAGGCTCCTGAGTGACTTTGGCAGTAACACCAGCAACTACATTGCCTGCAGCTGCTGTAGGAAGGCTGTGAGAAAGAAAAAGGTAAGGATGTGAAAGAGCTCCTTCTGAAGGAATTATTTTTGATTCAAACTCACTTTGTTTTGTGTCAGTTCTGACAAGCATCAGCTGGCAGAGAAGAATGTGCTGCACACCTGGAAGACACAGCAGTGGCAGCAGGACCAATGCCACCTTTCTAGTGATCTCTGCAGATCTCCCCTCTTCTCCCCTAAAACCATGCAAGAGAAGCACAGGAAAGTGAGACACACATACACACCACCACCCCAGTAGTACTTTCATGGTCCCCATTGCTACTGCTGACTAAACAAGTTCACTGAGGTACTCAGAATCACAGCTGCTTTTATTTCACCCTTGGTCTGAGCAGTTAAGACATGCACAAACATGTACTAAATTAGGCTGTAAGAAGCTAAAGCTCCCTTATTTAGCTGGTGTAGAGCAGGTGATAACTGGCTCGCACATGGATATGTTCTCAGAGGTACATTTCTTCTCAGTAGCTGATTGCAAACTGGACAGTATCAGGAGTTTACACGTCTAAGACAATCACTAGATTCAGCTCACAAGGAAGGTAAGCACAGATTGACCAGAGTATGTGCTTCTGGAGGAGCGCGTGGGCTTTATTTGAATCAATTTCACTTGATGTAATGATGCTTCTAACAAGTATCCTGGGGGGCCACTATTCCCCATGATCCATGAATCTGGTATGACTGAGGGTTACAAGTTACTATGTGGGTCTAATACTGCAGGAGGTCAAACCTACTGAGCAGCTTGATAATCAGTCTAAGGGCCATCCTGGCAGGTCCCAGGAGAGGTTTAAGAACACAAAAGAGCTGAACTTCCAGGTCCTGTCTCCTCTGAAAATGCCAGAGACTGAGCTAGAAATGGTGCCTGAACTCTGCCCAGACCGAGATGGTTTGGATGCACATGGGATCCAAAGTTCAGACCAAATTGCCAAGAATCCTGGTGACAATTAATTGAAGGACTGTGCCAGTTTGGTAATACTATACACTACCACACTATCTATTTACTGTGGAAATGATTGTATTTGCATGTTTTTTTCCTGTCCTGCATACTAAAATTATCCCTGTTTAATAGCTGGAGAGGAAGCAGAACTACAGCAGTATGAAATGATTTGCCTAAGGCCATGCCGGGTTTCTTTTGCAGACATAAGAATATGAATTCTTATTTCTTGGCTCTCAAATTAGTTCTGGTCCCCACTCTTATTCTCACACCTTAATCAAGTGATGATTTTTCAATGTTTTTACAAATTCTTCTCCTGACACAGCATTAAATGGGTGCAAGCATTTAAGTAGCTTGCTAATCTTTGGGTTTGAGACACCAGTGGAATGTATTTAAAATAAAAGCCAAAGTAATTATCTGAAAACCAAAATTAACAGAGAAGGAACTCATTCTACTGATACATGGACTTATGTGGCCAGTTGTTAGGCCACTTTGCTAACCATGTTTCACAAAGCATGAAACATATAATGAAATGAAACATATAACGAAATATAACCTTTGCATTCACCAGCATGAGGAAAATGAAGAAGACTGACAAATGGTGTTAGAGTGTCACTGGATAACAGACCTCAAGAGTTGTAACTATGGTCAAATCTCTCTGAACAACACTTTTTGAGGATTCACAAAATCTCCATTAGCTCAGGAAGAAATCTAAAGCATGTGTAGGGGGAGAATGGAAGACACAATGTTTTCCTTGTCTGCTGGTTGTGGAGGTCTTACCTATTCTTCTGAAATACTACTGCTGACAGATGAATGGAATCCTGGGTCTGATTCAGCTGCCAAGTTCTTGGTTTGCTCTGAGGCACATCAAAATACTAAGTTCTTGACCTTGGCTTTTGCAAATGTATTAATTGCCTGAAATGCATTGGCAATCAATTGCAGTGATGCAAAACACTAAAGCAGCATGTGCCTGATGATGAATTTCAGACATGAATTTACAAGGCTGGAACTCTCCTTCAATTCCTGCTTGCTATGACCTGCACTATGTGTCAGGAGAAGAGGAAGAGCTGCAGAGCCTCCTCCCAGGCCACCCATGAAGGCTGTACCTGCCCCGAAACCTCTGGGCTGGATTCTCAGCAGGTCTGACTCAATCTATGTTCCTTCAGCCTCTTGCGATCCTCAACCCTGATCCAGAGCCTCCACTCTGTCCTACAGGCCCTGTAGTACAGTACACATAGAGATTACAGGAGGTTCTCCAGCAAAGAAGTGTTTGTTTTGCTGTAAAGGTCTTGAAGCCCCAAATTGTCAGGACAAGCCTGTGCAAAACCTTGTCAAATGGAAGTGTCCTCTGGATGCAGGTGCTTGAATTTTTGAGGTATCTTTGGTTTTTTTTCCACAGAGAGATTGCTTTATATTTGGGACAATGGCAGGATGCTGGGACAGTCCATTCTAGTGAGGAACAGGCTAGCTGAGAGTAGAAGGAAGTAGTTTGAAACCATTTGTGGGTCGGATGTCTCGGATTAAAATACATCAGAATACAAATTACTCTTGTTACAATAGTATTTCAAAACAAAGCACTTATTTAAAAACACATACACTTTATCCGGATATAATTATTCCTAATGTGGCATTTAAATGGTGAACAATCACCCAGTAACTGCTTTTGTTCTGCTGCAATGACACTCTGTGGTTTATCACCTGTTAGCTTCTCAAGCTAGACCCCTGGCTTTATGCTAGGGTTAATTTTAACCAGCTCATGACTGCAAACATTTAACAGCTTGGTTTACACTAGGATTTGAAAAGGTGTTAGTAAACAGTGCATGTTAAGTTAAAGCTTTCTCTAGCAGTCTCAGTGGGTAAGCACAGCCACAAGGTACATAAGGCTAACAGCTGCCAAGTGAGCTGAAAGATTTTTCACGGTGGGGTCTCCCTTTCTCCCAGTTCTCAGCCTGGCAAGATGGATATGATCCGGCTGCCAGCATGTGCCACTGCCTCAATCTCCTGCATGCCAGAAAGCTGACTATTTCCAGCACCCGGTTTCCACACAGCATGTGCACAAGGAGGCCAGATTTCCAAAGAGTAAAGTTTGGCTCACAGGTGGGGGCAGATCACTCAGACTTTCAGGCAGTTAAGCAATACCAAGGATTCATTTCCAGCCTGCTACCTTCCTGCCAGAACCTGGTCACCACACTCCCTAGGGACAATCATTTGGCTTTTTTTAAATTGTGGCCTCAATTTTGTGTAACACACTCGTAGACAACTGGCCCTTGGGTTAACTTTAACATATGGTAGATGTTGCACATTCCTTAGTAAATTGATTGCTACCGTGAAGCCAGGAGGAATGCCCCAGGAGAAGACTGTGTCTTTGCTACATGAATTTATGTAAAGTATTTGGAGTAAAACAGCTTCTTCCTAGGGAATCTGTCTCAGAAAAGAATTTGCACATGTAATGACACCTCCAAGAGTTCACCCAAGTGAATGTCCATGGGACGCTCCCACTGTGCCTTCCGGAGCCATGGGGCAGGGTGGCAGCACGTGGGCTGCAGCTGTTGCTCATCCCTGTGGCACGTTTCTCTCCTGGCATGTTCGCACAGGTGGCATTGCAGTCTGCAGTTTTCTTTGGAAGGGTGTGACTCTAATTGTTTATGTCTAATTGCTGTATTCCTCTTTTGTCATCAGTTGCAAAAGCGAGCGGACCCTCCGTACCTCACACCTTGCCCCTGCTGGCGTACCTGCCATTAGTGTGGCAGGCAACAAGGCAGCTCCTACTGGAGCCTGGGGGTAGCAGGGTGGACATGGCAGAGTGGGCAACCCCACAGCGCAGTCACCTTACCAGGTGCTCTACCAGGAGCACCGGGCACCCTCACAGCAGCGCCAGGTAGAAGTCCATCAGGAGACTGTTTCTGTCCATCCCGGCCACCCAATGAGCTGCAGCCTGCTCTCCCCCAGGTTACGGCATCAGAAGACAAAGAATTCAAAACCAGCCTTACACAGATTTTCCTCCGAGTAAATCCCAGTCTTAGGAGCCTGAAGCATAATGGAGCGGCAAGGCAATTATTTTTTCTCCAAATGCTAATCTTCCTTAGGTTTTGGTCTGTCTTTTTTGCTTATTCTCAGAAAGGGTGATTTGTAGGTGTTTATTGTTGAAATTTGAAGTGATTTAAAATGAATGCTTAAATGTAGTATGACTTTCAGAACTAAGTTATTCATACATTAATAATTTTCTAAGCAGTTAATACTTTTTAAGGACTCCTATAATTTATTAGCACACTTCATATCTTATAGTTTATGCAGAAATGCCAATTAACCCACACAATGTGCAGGCAAGACAGATGAGGATTAAGTCCCTATAGCCATGGGAATAGCAGAGATGCAGTGACCTGAAAATTGTATCCTTAGCTCCCTTGCCTGTAATTAACATAAATTCACAAGTGCCTTTCCTCTTTTTATTAATCCCTTATCTCCAGTCCTGGATCTCTGTTGCTCAAGCAATTAGGACAGATAGCTTATGGTTTCTTGATTCTTTCAGGTCTGGCTTCAGACTTGCAAGGGCTGCCTGACCAGACTTGATAAACGGGGAGGCATGAGGGATGGGATACCACCATCCTGCATATGTGCAACAAACTTCCAGTTATGCAGAAATGCCAAGGCATGTACCCAACCAGCCTTCAAGCTCATATTTCTTGTGCATTTGTTTTCATTGCACAGTTCTGAATATGCATTATGTCTCCTCTTCTTTATTCACTGTCACCCCTTCCACACTTTTTTTTTTGTTCTTTGCTGCCTGCTGGCCCACAAGTACAATATGCAGTGTAAGACTCTGGAGGATGCCTTTTGCATGTGCAACAGAAGCTGAGAAGGAAGGACTTGGGGCCTTGTCTTCACTAATAGAGGTACAGATCAGGGTAGGATGACCAAAATATTTTAAGAGGGAACCAAAGTGATTGCTCCAATGCTGTCCCCCTTGTTTCCAGAAGCAAATAGTGACAATAGAGTCTACTGTTCTGACTCCAGTTGCTGTTAACTGTCATAAATTTTCATGCATCTTTTGCTTCTGGCTTGCATTTCAGAGCTACACAGCTGTCACTAGAGCCAGGCAAATGAGCAGAGCTGCAGATGCATGTGATTAGCTGACTAGGAGGACATTTGAAACTGCTCAAGTCCTGATATGGCTACCAGCATCACCACACAACTCGACTATTAGAGAGAAAGAGATGTCTAACAGAAGCTTTGAGAGACTTCACAACCAGTGTTAGATGGCTGTGGGGAATACTGAGAGTAATACAGGATTTAGGTTGGTAAAGAAGTTCATTACAATTTTCTTTTTTTCTCTGTGAAATTACTTAAGGTTTAGTCTCAAAATAAAGAGGAATGTAGGCCTTTGTGTGTCCTTAAAAAAAAAAAAAAGCAGTATACTACTTCTCAGATTTTAGTAGTGTAAAAATTAAGGCTAAGGGAGGCAGCAGGCTTCACTGAGGCAACAGGAAATCTTCAAAAGCATTAGGATGCTAATGCTGCTGCTCAGAGTTTCAAGAAGACTAAGCTGTGTTGTGGCTTAGAAATTTTGTCCCACCAGCTGAGATATTTATAATGTTATGCTCCTTTGTGCACCTCTTTGAATGTAGTTCATTTGTTAAGCAGGAGGGGTCTTAAAATTGCTAAAACATTCTCTTAACAAGTTCTGACACAAAGGAGAGCTAGAAACTTACAGCTAAATGAAATGATGGAGAAGGCAAGAATCAGTGTGCTGTGAAATAAGGCCATGAGTCACGGTGACAAAAGGATCCCCAGGAGTCACCAGCTGACAATGCTAGAGCAGGTCTATAGAAGGAAATACATCTAGTAACTTAATGGGCAAAATTGATAGGATTAGGGGGGTGCTGAGAAGCAGCTGATTGGAGTCATCTGTTTAAGACAGAATTACATTAAAAGTAGAAGGTCATAGGATTTAAGGATTAGGAATATTAATGTTAGAAAAACAGCAAACTCAGAAGTCAAAGCTGCTAGACAGTTGTCTTTGGCACATTATCAGTTACTGCAGCAGGGGAAGAATAGTGGCATGTGATTGGCATAGGTTTGTAGTTGAGCCATGTACGGAGATGTGTTTGTTCTACTTGTAAAACCACCAACATATCTTCAAATTATACATACTTTTGTTTTTTTTTAAGGCCTTTAATAGCTAGACTGGGAAGGCAAAGGTTGTTAAATAATCTTTTTCTTAACATCAATCCTGATATGTGTCATCAGAAACAGACAAGATGAGACAAAACTAGAACTTGCTATTAAAAGGTTGCTGGAAAATGCCATGGTGCTCATCTTAAATATGTTATAATTTATGCAATGACAGGGGAGCAATTAACTGCTAAGGTGGATCTTGTTTCTGATTACAGTAATTTCACACAGCTAACATAGACATACCGTCAGCTGGGTCTATGTAGTCTTGGCATAGAGAGGTGGAGGTGGGAGCAGATTATTTTTGGTCTCTCCAGCAACCTTTGGGTCTCACTTTCTATGAACATAGGAGTTCCCCTGGTATGATGTTGTGTCTCCTACCCAATGTTATATTATGGTATGACCAGCCCAAGAAGGGGCAACTGGCAGCCATTCTATTAGCAAACTTCATTCTTGAGTGATGGTTAAGTAAGATATTTTTCTATTGTTTTGAGCTACTAGATTGGGAAATAGTATATGAAGGGGCCCTTAAGGTAAGTGATGTGCTGTGGACAAGACACATTATCTCTAATCCTGCCAGGCAGACTATAAACCATCCTTAAATCATTCACTGCCAGGTGCAGTTCCCTTCATAGCTGCTTCACCTGATCCCTGAGTCAGTCAGAGGTGCTGTTGGTGCTCAGGCTTCTGCTACTGCTGCTTCCTTCTCCTCTGAAGCCATTGGCAACAGAGTTCTGCTGCTGGTAGCCTTTCTGATGGTCCTTTCAGTTACTCCTTTTCTGTTACCTGGACCTTTTACAGAATAAACAGTATGTGCTGAGGTAGATGAAGAATGAAAGATGAGGGTTTTTTAAAAACACAAATCCATTTATGTTCTTGGGCTGGTACCTTTTCGCATCATAGAGCTGGAAATCTGGCAAGGTTGTTCCAAATCCAATTGGTACTGGTGAAATACTTGCTCGTGCTTGTATTCACCTCACTCCATGCTGTGTTTTACTAGATCAGTAAACATGTTGAGAACGTTGTGGTAAACATGCTTACTACCTTCAATATTTGTGTGTGAGTGATTTTTAAAGCATATTTTAGTACCGTCCTAGTTCCGATCAAAACAGCCACTGCCTATATACTCTTTGCTGTATACTGAAATATACTTTGCTGTATGCTGAAACTCTATACTCAGTTTCTAGGCAGATTTTGCAATCAAAGCAGCATGAAATCAAACAGAACGTCATAGTTCTGTGAGTGCACTAATAAACAAACACGTTGACCATCTAAAATAATACTGTGGTAAAAATATACATATTTTCACAGCTTAAATTTAGTGAACATTGAGTTTGAATATTGAGTGAAAAAATTACCACACACAAAGGAAAGGACAGAAAACAGGCAGTCAAGTGACAAAGAAAAATGGCTTAGAAAGCAGTAGAAAGTCTGCAAAAGGAAGGCATTAGAAATTGTTGATGCAGAAAGTCAATGAAATAAACAGACATTAGGAATTGAAATACTTAATTAATATTATCTTGTTACAAAAGAACACCTGCAAAGCACTGACTACTGGGTCTTTTTACAGTCATTGATTGGTAGAAGAAAGAAAAAGGAAAAAAAGGCAGAAAATTGCTACTGCCAACTGCAGTTAAAACGAGTTGACAAATTGACACTAAGTGCTCCCTCACATGGTGACTATACACACTGTTATTAACTCAGCCCATTATTGCCGATGCTTGTACTTTGTTTAGTGCTCAGTGCTATGATTCTTAAGTCCTCTTTTGTTTGTTCTATATCGAGTAATAGATTCAGTAAAACACAATAGACTAAATTTACCAAAGGGAAAGAAGTGTTATCCTAACTTTAATTTTAAAAGTGAATAAAACTTAAGTCCATAGATGCTGACCACTTCTAATGCTGACAAAATGTTAGTATTTATGAAGTGAGTTTTTTCTATTTTTTGTAATATTACAGAGCCTGAGTCAATGTGGTGTAAAGTGTAAAACCTTGTAAGATGTGTGTTGAAGGTTTAATCCCAAGACTTTGGATTCTCTATTTTCAGACTGACTTATAAAATATTATTGTAGTGAACTAAATACATCAAACATGCTATTATGGCACAAGGAAAATCTTACATACATATTTACAACTTGCTTTCAAACAGGTCATCTCTCACAGGTAACAAGCAATGGAAATAAATCTGAGCGAGTATCAGCAGTAGGAGCCACTGTTGTGTGGGGCTGCTTCAGGTATCTTAGGCTCAGCCCAGAAACCCTTTCCTGGTTACGCTAACCCTGGTTTGTACCACTTATTTGGTAGAAAAAATATTTCTTGACTGTAGGAATTGTATGCAATGCTTTCTTTTAATTTATTTCTGGGAGTTGGAACTAGATGATCTTTAAGGTCCTGTCTGACCCAAACCTGATACTGCAACAAGCACAGTATTATAGCCATTGTACTGTGACTTCACCTGCTGACTGACTCCAAACGGGATCTAATATGACCCAAAATAACATGCCAGGGAGTGTTTATTTTGCCTTACAGTGGAAATTCAAGCTAGAAACTACGCAACGTTTTCATAAAAATGGTAGAACCATTCCCTCCCTGTTCTCCCTCCAAAGCTGTGCTCTAGAGGACTTGACAAATATAACACAGGGGAATTAATGTGCTTTAAAGAAGTAGCATTTATTTAAAGTAAGGCAAATTGTGGGGTGGGGGTGTATTTTGGAATGTGGTGCAGCTGTGTGTGTCTGGCTCTGCTTAACCACAGCTTGTGTGAAGAGTTTTTGTGTGTTTGAAATTCTGCAGCTACAGCACACTGCCTGCCTTCCCCTATCATTTCCTGAAAAAGCTTGTTAAGGTCCCACTTTGGTGCAGGAAAATTTCGCTCCATAACTGAGGCAGTGGGGTCTAACCCATCCCAGCTCTGTTCCCCATTCCTAAGGGCTGCAGCTTTTCTCATGCTCTGAACCGCAGCCATGAGATTTCACGAGCAGTGGGAACTGAGCTCCAAAGAAAAAGACTGAAGACCTGAACTTATTGTGGCGAGACTGGAGAGCGCTGGCCTCATCCAAGTGATTTGGGTTCAGCTGGAATCGCGTCAGAGCGTTTCTCTCCATCCCCCTTCTACCCCTGAGGGCAGAACAAAAATACGTTGTACTTGGTGATCAGATCCACTGGAAGGTGCAACAGGATAAAGAAAGATAATATTTGCCTTAGTTTAAACTGTGTCCCTTTAACTCCTTTTCCTACTCCCCCTGCCAGCGCTTTGGGCCCCAGCCAGCTGGATCTTCATCCTCTGTTGATATCTTAAAATGCATAGTTAGAAATGAGTGCATTGTGGTTTGCATTATTTCATTTGTTTGTTTCTGTGATGAGTTCTTATTTCTGGGAGCAGCATTTTCTTCCTGGGGTTTAATTACTTGGGGTTTTAGTAAATGAAAACCTCTTTTATTGATAAACAATAGCAAATAATGGCAGTGATAAGCATGTTGGTTAAAAGATTACATTTAACATTAAGTGATACCAATATTTTTTTTCCCCACAGAATATCCCTTCCAAGAAAAAGCCATTGTTTTGACTGAAACTTTGGGGGGGGAAAGATTATTTTTTTTAAAGCCTGCCAACGTTAATTGATATTATTCATCTACTCTCATTTGCTTGGTTCAGAGTTCTCCTATTTAATTTATCTGTCTTGATACAGACCTTACCCACAAGGGAAGCTCCTGAGCTTTTGCAGCTGTATTTATTCTGGTCTTTTATGAAGTGGGTTAGCTAACAAAAAGTAGTTTCCAACATACAATTTACATTCGTAAACTTCCCAAATTACAGCCTGGACTGCTTCGTTGTACAGAAGGAAGGCTTCCTCAGCGCTGTAACAGGAGACAGCGTATAAGGAAGCAGCACTGGCACAAAAAGTGTTTTGCAGCAGTGCTGATCAGCATGTATGTTGATACCTGAATTTGGTTACTCTGGCATTATGATGACCACCAACCTCAATAGTATCTACTCTTAACTGGGAAATGAATGAAGTAGTACAATCACTCTGCACCTGGTAAAAGGATGCCTCCTGCCAAAATTCTGTTTCCAGATAGTTATTCATTGGCTTACTTGATTTATCTGGGACAGTTTTATGGAATTTTTTTTAATGGTACCTCTAATCAGTTACAGTAGCCTTCTCATTTGTTGTAAGAAGATACACGTACACTAGTTAAAGCAAATAGCAACAACCTGATGACGGTCAGAAAATAATAAGCTCACCTGCCTGCCTCTTCTATCAGTCTGATCATTTTCCTTTGAAGTCAGAGACAAAACTGCAACTGATTTCAGAGAAGGGCTGGACACAAATGATATAAAACCACCAAACCACTAATACCTAGTGTTTTTTTCTTATCTCAACACTATATGCTTTTAACAACCCTAGATTCTAGGTCAAAAGAGACAAAGGCCTTACAGGTTTGGAATCTTTTCTAAAAATAAAATAAAATTTCAACTTTACATATATATGTAGAATGCAACTAGTTATGCTAAAATATTTTTCTAATAACCACTTTTAATCCTGTTTGGTAGAATGCTTAGATAGTCAGATCATGGTATTCAGATTATAACCTTAGATCTGTATGCCTTTGCAAGTACTTCCTGTGGGGTTCACTAAGCTGACTTACAAATTTTGCAGTCTTCCGTGCCATTCCATGTCTGTCTGTCTGTGATGTACCCGCTTTACAATCAGCCTCACCTTACAGAGCAGGAGGAGCATTGATCGCCCTAGGGTTCGCCCCTACACAAAAGAGAAGTAAGCACTCAAAGCAGATTTGCCAGTGTATCTTCCTTTCTCTTGGTGTGAAATACAATGGGGGAAAACCCACAAAATAATCACCAAGCAATGGAGCCAATTCAACCTTTTCAAGACTTTTCAAGTATTGCTTCAGAAAATGTAGTCTTTCGTACAAATAAGAAAATTTTTACTAGCAAAGGTCCAAGAAGAAGCATTCCGGTTGGCTGATGTTCTCCAGACCTTTTTTATAAACTGGTGTTTCAAGCATATAAAAAACCAGCATTGCAAACGTATTTTTGATAAATTAATTCTTTGTGAAGTTGCCATAAAACAATTTTAGTGTTTCCTTTGGGGTCCTGTGAAATGTGAAGACCTTGAAAAAACTTCTTTAAGCTTGTCTTGTCCTTCTGGTAAATATCCCTCAAACAGCATTATGGTATTTTTCCTTGAGGGTTTGGAGATATATTAGTGTTGCAATGTCATGCAGCATCAGTATGAGTAAACCAACTTATTTGCTGAGGATTTTTATAGTCTAGTAACAAACTGGCGATCCAGCTCTTCTTGCTGAGGACATTCTGTACTCATTTGGTTCCTCAGTATTCGGTTATACGTCAAACAGTGAGGTAGCAGGTACTTCATGGATTTTTCAGGCATGTCCAACATTAATTATACTGATTGCACTAAATCCTGTGCAAATAAAGAACAGTGAGGTCAGCTCTGATGCTCTGCACATTACACCTGTCAGTGTTCAGTGGGTACAGGAGGGATGGCTGAGGTTATTCCCTCTTTTACTAGCACAGGTCACTTGGACTCCTCTACATCTCTACTTCCAGATGAGGCTACTGCACAAACCAACATACTTGTTCTTACTCTGTATTTATATTACATCATTTGTGCAGCCTTCCTGTTTCAGCATAAGACAAGACTGATGTGGGGGTGAACAAACCGCCTCGTCTCCTCTTCTGAGTGCTTGGACTGACATTTATAAATCTTTACACTTTTTAATCAAAAAGACAGTTGCTAAACAAACCACTACTTATCCCAAAAGGCACAGTGGATGAGAATAAATTGAAGGAATGATAAGTACCTGAATAGGTTTTGCTCTGGTGTCCGTGTTCCTGTGACTGGACACAGAGCAGCTATTAGCCTGGGCTGACCAGCCGACTTGGCAGGGCGAATGGCAGCTTTGGGTGTCAAGAGGGAGACAAATGCTCTGGAGAATACAAATGAGCTGCAACCACTATTTTGAATGAGTGTAGCCCACTAGAAAAGGTAAAACGATGACACTGGCCCAATATGAAATGTAACATTTAAAACAAGGTATTAAACTGTTTTATATAATAATGTGGTACCTATATACACGATCTGGCAGATTTACTTTTTCTTTTCATGGGAGGAATCAAAGCAATCCCCTTTTCATAATCAGGGTGAGGAAATTCCTCTTAGTTTTCTGTTGATTAGTTAGTTATCCAGCACAAACTTGTGAAAGAGAGAACACACACAGGAATGGAAACAAAGCTGGGAAAGGCTGAAGTGTTGTTCTCTGATGTTGCCTCTCCACAACTCCAGAGAAAAGAGAGAAATAGAGTATTATATTTCCAATTCAGAAAATGCTTAAAGCCATACCTAACTAATTTACTGTGTCAGTGCTCATAATAGCTATGCTCTGTAACAGAGGGAGGAAGCAAGATGGTGTGTCAGCTTCCTTTTGCGGAGTTATGACGTATTTACAGGTGGCAGTAAGTTGTTATGTTTGCTACAGAGCATGAGCCGTGCTGAAGTTACCCCAGCAGGGAGTGTGGCCCATTGAGTTATCAGGTCAGTTTTTTAGTACCTTTTCCATTTATCTAATTTAAGTGCAATAATATGTTGGCAATAAACTTGAGAGCCCCGACACTGTCAGTATGGCTAAGGGAATGTTTAATGACTATCTAGAGCTTTAAAGATATACTTGTATCATACAACGGTGACGTGTCTGATTCTACCCATTGCTTTGATTTATATTTTACTTCCAATTCACTTAAAAAGTGGAATAACCTTACTCTTGCAATGTCATTACAGAATAAAAAATGGATGCTTTGCTTTGAAAATGTCAGAGTAATATATTTGATGATTCAGGGAAATGAAAATGCTAATTTGATAAATTCAGCATGAATTCAGTGATAGTTTCAGTCAACCCAAATGTATGGATTTAGTGGAAAATATTCTGCCTAGCAGATGTGAAGTAAGTACAGTGAAATTTATGAGGTTGTTTATAACTATGTAATAAGAAAATAAAAATCCATTGCCAGCAAGTTATCTGTCCTATAGCTCCTAGGCAAATAATAATAATCTATGTGGGGTCTTTAAACCAAATAACAAATTCCAAATAGTATTGGCTTCATTCACGTGTGAACACAGGGTGTTACTAGATGAGTAAAAGATGACATTGGGACAGTGATGTTAAAGACCTTTGAAGAAAAAGCTGAGAAGTCCAGGTGAATGTTCTTCTGAGCAGAATATAATTACCTTGGAAGCTGGTCGGTAAATAAAGGAGTTTAGTTCTGACAGTAATTTCTGGAGTTCTCAGGACTGCGGTTTGATAAGACAGTAAAATAACTCCCAGGCTGCCAGGACTGGAGCACAGCTTGAGCTGTGAGGTGGGAGGTACTGGTCTCGCAGAAGCTCACACTGGCAATGCAAATTCCCTGTAAACAGTGTGACAGGTCAGCATTGTAATAGCTGACGTTTCCTGCCAGATTAGTGCTCTCGTTGCATGGAGGGCCAGGTATCGTCTGTCCCCTCACAGCTGACGGAAAGCTGGCAGGGACTCCAGATTGCATCTCCACTGTTGAGTCAGGCACAACGATGTAGTTGGTCAGTGCCCACCTGACTGTGGAAACAAGGCCTGGCTACTGAAAGTCTGCAGTCCCCCAGAGCATCTTCCCAGATGCTGGGGAGGCAAGATCCATACAGCTCCACACTGGCCAATACCCTGAAGAGTAAACTTTGACCACTAGAAGGTTTGAAAAGTCCCTTTGCTAGGTAAATTATGTTGTGATTCTATGGCCTAGACCCAGCCACGTGAATAGGCGTGAAGTAGATGTTTCTGTGTGCAATGCAGTATGAGATAAAACCGTCGCTTTTTCCAGCTGCCTGTCTATGCTAAGAGTTGTGCAAACCTTGTTACAAGTTTTCTTTCAGGATAATTTAGTTAAAATTGGTGCAGAAGATTTTGACTCCTTACTGTAGTTTCAGTATGGTCTAGTCCAGTTTAGCATAAGCGTGGGTAGTTAAGCAACATTGAAATCAAGTGAAATATGACTGTACCATAATTAGGATGTACACTTTGGCACACTTTCATTAAATCTAGAGCAGGAAGCCAAACCAAAGTGAACAGTGGAGACAAATGAAGCATGGACACATACAATGACTCAGGCAATCTCTGCTTCCTCCTCTTCTTCTGACCAGTCCTCATAGAGCAGTTCTGCTTCAGGTCTTGACTTTAATTGGAGCCCAGCACAAAGCACGAACCCTCCCGAGGCTTGTAAACCTCTTTCAGCTAGAGCTGCTTGTCCACACATCTTTTCATGACAGCCAAACTAATTACCATTGCACATCTTCCCAAGTGACAAAACTTGCTTGTCTGCCAAGATGAAAAATTCGGAAGGTTGTGAAGTGCTATAACCCAGGGACACCTACCATATTGATGTATTTTGAGCAATATTACACAGAGCTCTGCTAGTGATTTGAATTCAGAGTACATCGTTTGGTAACTGGGTGAAGCCACACTGGTCTCTTCAGACTAATACAACCCCATGCAGGAGACAGGACTGATTGAGTGGCCCAGCACAGCTTTTGTAATGAATACTGCTGCTCTGTTAAGTGTGATTTTACTTCTTAGGTGAAATTATTAGAGAAGCTGGCAAAACTAGCAGCACAAGAATCTGGAAGTCCTCCCAGTCCCTCTCTGGGACCAGCAGGTAGAAAACATGTTAGAAGAATGACAGCTCGGGGCCATGCCTCATACTGCCACTTCCCTCCTGCCCATGGTCCTCCACCCTCCCCAGGAGGGTGCAGAACAGTTGTACAACACCCAGGCAGTTCTTGGCCTTTCTGCTAGGCATGCCATTAGTGGCCTAATGATACAGACCTACGGAAACGGGACTGGCACCGCTGCTGTTACACAGGTCAGCCATAGCCATCTTTTCTGCCCAGAAACCACACGGTTCACATTTGGACAATAAAAAGTCTCAGTGGATCACATTATTGGCACCTATATTATCCTATCCATTAAATGGACTGGCCCAGAGTCTGATTGCAGTTCCCTGTGTGTAAGCCTGGTGCTACTCAGAATTACAGTAGCCTAAATGAGGTAAAACTTTTGGCTGGTTACTTTCAAGTCTTTGGCAGTCCTTTAAAATCACGATGTTTTGCTGCAGCTTTCCTGTTTTGGTGGAGAAACTCCTCCAGGTGGCCAGCAGTATGGCACAGACACGTTGGTGCTAACAAATACACATTACCAAGCTCACTAGAAGTGGTTTAGAGATGCAATACACACTCCTGTTGACTGCAGATGGATAAATAAACCATGACAGGTAAATAAAAATAGTGGGTATTACTGTAAATTAATAAAGCTACTTTTGAGACATCCTCCCAGTAGGAAAGATTGCTATCAATATCCTTCAAGGAAGCCTCTAAGGTTTTGTTATGAGCTTGTAACCTAAACCATATTTGCAGCATCAATGTTGCTTGAAAACTTTAAATGGCATTTCTGTGCTAAACAGCTGTGTTTAAACAACGTGTTCTTTTTCTATGCAATTTTTGCAGTACCTGTTGGAACATTGTCCTGATCAACCAATATCTTATGTGTCCCATAACTTAAAGCAACCTTCTTATCTTAATGTATGAATACTTCTCATTTTTAGTCTTTGCTTTGTGTGTGTGTTTATATCTATGTGGATGTTCTGTTTGGCTCCCTTTGTGATACAACATTTTTAGGGGGCAGAAAAACAAATCCTGGTAATACCTCCCTTCAAAGCACAAGATTCAGGCATCCTCATTCCATAGTCCTGTCTTGGCTACATCTACATAATTGCTGCTACAATTTGAACCCAATTAAAAGCTTTTAATTGGTCATCCTCCCAAATGTTTCTGAAATGCCATTCATTTTCAGGTATGCTTAGAGATCTGTTGTCCTAACATTTTAGTCTGACACAAAAGTCAGTTATGCTAATTGTTCAGCAGGAATTAACCTCTTATGCTTCATCAGATTATTACTGTTTCTAGGTTCACTTTGTAAAGATCTCTTCCTTTCCTGTGTCTGTACATAAGCAATGCCAAGCACCAGCGCCTGAGAGCCTCAGTACTGGCTGGGAAAGAACTTTGTATTGGAAACAGACTTAAATATTGAATATAATTCTAAACAGACTGGAATATTAAAATATGCTGCAAAAAGACAAGTCACCTTCAAGTACAGAATAATGATACCAATTTTCTGATTAAAATTAACCTTGCCTTAAACACAATTATTATTAACAAAGCAAATGGTTATCTGCATATTGTCAGCTATCAAAATGATATCTGGAGAGCTTTTCATCAATAGATCTCAAAGTTTTTGCTTCTGAGGTCATTCTGAGGACACGCACTCATATCTCCATTTAAGACTGGCTGATGCAAATCCATTCAGAACATTCAGAAACCTGGATGATTTGGGTATTGTAGCTGAAGAGATGTGTATGTGCAGGAGCCAGCTCAGATATTTGTGAGACAGTGCTGGAAGATGACCCGGGGAAGTTCTAAGGGGGGGTTTGAGGTCAGCTGGGAGAGAGGTGAAATCCGGCCATGAGAACAAGGCAGAGAGGTTGGAAGGAAGAAGGGAGATACTAGCCAATTACATTTTTGGGCACTGGCTAAAAGAGGTCTTGCTGATTTGAGCAAAGAAATGATTTCTTCTGCTCAGAAAATCATTATTTGTAAGTGAAGAAGGCTGCATTAGAGGCATGCAACTCCCATGGTCAGTTTTCCCTCTGAACTGAAACCACAGCAAAGCCCTGGCTTTTGGCAGACAGCTCGTGTCAGAGGCTCATAGTAGGATACTGAGTTGATTACGCAGAGGGTTGGAGCCAGTGGGGAGCTGAGGGCTCAGATGGGCACAGGCAGTGAGCACCGTGCTAACCGCAGTGAAGGAAGAGATGAGGGCAGACAGATCTGGCAGTGGTGCTAAAGACCACGCTTTTTTTCAGTTGATTTGAAGGACTAGGTGTCCGTGGAGCAGCCTCCAGCTACCAGCTCTCTTCTGTCTCCTCAAGAAGCAACCACAAGAACTGAATCAGAATATTTACAGACACTCAGGATGTCGTCTCAGCAATAAAACAGAAACTTGTAGCAGTGGGTTCACCCACGTGGCTCTTCAGCCACTCTGCCAAAGCATCCCCTGAAACTTGCCCGAAATGTCTTAGATGGACATTCTCTCCATTACACAGAAATGCTTTGTTTTGTTTAAATCGGTATAGTGCTTTTCACAGCAGCGGGGTCGTGTGTTTAACTTAGAATTTTCTCCAGCGCAGAAATGTCAGCACTGACATGAGAAGCTCTGCAATTAATTTTTCAGGAAGGGCAGGTAGAGTCGGTGAGGGAAAAAGAGCAAGCTGGCAGAAAACCTAAAGGCAGGATGATAAAACTCTGGAGTATGCCATGTGCAAAAGTCAGTGTCTCCCAGTATTCAGTAGCCAGCTGGAGAGTGTGACATTACAAGGGCAAAAATGAGCCACCTAAAATAAAGTGAGGCCGGGCAGACAAAATAGCGATGTTACAGGAGCAGCACATCCACCACTTGAAGTAATTTCGCGTGTGCCTGGAACCACCGTGTGTACGGTCCAGTGGCTACAGCCAGACTAAAGCCAACCGCTCCTCACCTTTGCTGTAAAGCCCAGTGCAGACAATTACAGTTTTCCTCTTGCGGCTCGTCTCTAGCGGGACCGGGCACTGAGATCAGGAATCGAAAGTAAAAAGCCAAAAAAGGTTTTTCTTCGGGGGCGTAAAGCCGCAGCCCTGACCTCAGTTTCGCTGCTGATGAGGGGTGCGCTCTCAGGCGCTTTGCCGCGCCGCACGGATGCCCGTTTGCTGCCCACGCACACGGGGTTAAGCCATTCAACCTTTCTCAGGGTCCTTTCACCCGGGGCGGCCCCGCTCCCGTTGGAACGCCCGGGCAGGGGCTCCCGGCGCGGGAAACGGGTTGGAGCAGCCGGTACCGGTCCCTGCGGGGGGGCCGAGCCGAACCGAGCTGAGCCGAGCCGAGCCGAGCCGAGCCGAGCCGATCCGAGCCGGG
>JAHREE010000444.1:3356280-3425537 GCA_033628505.1 Tringa tobata
GAGTTTTGCCCGCCCGGTGTGTGCGGTGACGGGGCGGCCGGTGCCGCGGCTGGGGAATGCTCAGGGCGCCGGCGGGGTGTCTCCCGGCGCCGTTCGTCGCTGAACCCAACTCCCCGTCCCCTTTGGGGTGCCCGAAGTAATAATGCACATCTCCCAAACGCATAAATACATACCTATTTAAACACAAGGCGTCAAAACAGTGATTGGTTAGCAACGGCTATGTATTTTCTGTTTTTCCCTCTGGGCATTTAAGAGAGGCCGCCTGTCACAGGGCAGCAGCTGAAGTGAAGGGGGCTGGCTGCTCACTTGCGCACGCTTCGGTGCTGCCTGACAAAGGTGGTGTTCCCTCCATCTGCAGAGAAGAAAAAAGCCATTCCCCATGCCAACACCTACATGTTTTCAGTGCTGTCTTCCTAGGCCATGCCATTAGGGTAGTCAAGGACGATAAAGGAAGACCAGTAGTTACCACATGCTAGAGAAAAAGTCTGTAAAGATGCTTTAAAAATGATAAAATAGCTGATCTGCCAGGTAGCACTCCACATCTCCTAATCATTCTTTTGCCCCGGTTAGAATATGGCACCTGGGATGTTGTTTTGTGAAAAATGTGGCTGTTTTCATGACTCAGTTGAGAGGACCATGCTTGTTTTGAAAAATAAGCTGTCTCCTGGGCTGTCGTTAAATCTGTAAAGCAACACAGAAGTTACTGAAAAAGATGGCAAAACTCGAGGTCTGCCTGAAAATCTGAGGTTATCAAAAGTGGATGTAAACACTTATCCTGAGTTAAATACTGCAATATAGTAACAATTTGAGTGCCAAGTATTATTTAGATAATGCCAAATCATTAGTGTTTCTTCTCTTTTCTTTTGCAGCCTGTACAATGTGTACTTTCAAGCACTGAAAGTGGGTGCGTGATGTTGCATCTCTTGCCATCTGAGCTGCAAAATGTATCACAGCAGGGCTGTGTTGAGATGGGGGAGCAGTTAGTCAGGGAGACGATTTCAGCCTAAACTTAGAATCGCATTGTTTCCGCTAGTTCTGATGCGAGAGTTGTTAGTGTCATAGAAGCTACTCTGGTTATTCAGTACTCTGTCTCCACTCCCTCTGGTTATTTTTCTTCATTCAATTAAAGTGCTTTTCAATTTTGCAGTACAGCATATTTTTAAGTGTCAGTTATACAGGTGAGCAAAGCAATATATTTTATAATTTTCTTATATTCATTAGGCTAATTCTGAAATTTATGTCTGGAAATGTGTTATACTAGTCTGGTACTAGGTAAGAGACCTCCAAAAACGTTTTATTAGTAGTTTAAGTATGTGGTTGTTTTTTTCCTTTTTAATTTCATAGCAATTGCAAAACTCCACTGTGAGACTAGGATCAGGACATTTGGTGTGAGATTAATCCACGCAGCATGGTACAGTTGTGATTTTTTTCATGTACTTTTATTAAAGCAGGCTGAGCAAAAGTGACTGGATCTGCTTCCACTGATCAAAGCAGTGGGATTGTCTTTGACTTGAATGGGGGAAAGATCAAGCCTTGTTATTGCTCATTAGTATTTTATTTTGTTAGACCTCTGCTTTGTTTGTTGGGAGCCACAAAAATGGTTTATGTGCATCATGGGCATGCACATTGCCATGGGAAGTTGTGGCTGCCCCATCCCTGGAAGGGTTCAAGGCCAGGCTGGATGGGGCTTTGAGCGACCTGGTCTAGTGGGAGGTGTCCCTGCCCATAGCAGGGGTTGGAACTCAATGATCTTTAAGGTCGCTTCCAACTCTAGCCATTCTAGGATTCTGTGATCGTTAATTAAAGGCTTGCAATTATTTCAATTGATAAAGCTATACAAGATCTGGAAGGGAAGAGAGAGGAATATCTGTTAAACTGAAAAGTTTTCATTCTTCTGTGTATTAAAACAGCTACCTTTTTTGCTTTCAAAGATCAAGTTGTAGATGACTGATGTACATGCTACATCCTGGAACAAGGTTTTGCAGATATGTAACAGTTCCCTGGTTTTGCAATGGTAACAACTAAAGGAAAAGTAAAATGCTGTAAGACTTTCTTTTTTAAAAAAAAACAGGTCTGCGTTAAATCCATGGTTGTACAGCAATATTTGTAACATCAGTGTATTCTCTATCTTGTTTTGTAAGATACTCAATACAGGTGCTCTTGTAACTTTTTTTTTTTTATACTGGTGGGTAGGCAGCCACAGGGTGTTATGAATCTGATTATGTATTTTATATCCATTATTTTCATACTCCTTCACAGCAGTTGACTGCTAGGCTGCTGGAACAGCATGGTTTTACTTCCCTTGCTATGTAAGGTGACTAACTTCATGGATCTTCACAGTACTAAGAAATATTGTTCAGGGGGAGCTGCGATTTGGACTTTACCTGTCTTTACTTAGAAAGTTCTTGCTATGTCTGGGGGATAAAACTTGTCTTGCTGAGGGTTAAAAGTTGACTTCATTTATATATACTTATATTCTATATATGTGTGTGTACATATTTGCAGGTGCAGCTGAAATGACAGAACTTGGAAATTCTCTTCTATACATATTTGCCTATCATTAATAGAGTTAATCCTACTGGAATTTTTGTTCCTGGTTTGGTGAATCAACTAGCCAAGTCAAGAAAAGAATCCAAACACTTTTGAAATCATATTTTTATTTTATTTTTCCTTTCAAATACACTACCTTTTTTAAAAAAAAATATTTTCTTATCCTGCCATCCATGACCAGCACTCTTGAATGAAAGGAAAAAGTAGATTAAACAAGTGTATGCTGAATCGCTTCAGCAATTGGATCTGAGGATGATGAGTGCTCTTGAAACAAGCTTTGCTCTGAGGTATAATCTCATAACCATGAGATTTAGTGGACCTATCTGCTGAGGCCATCATAGTTATGGATGAGGTGCTAAAATACCTTAGCAGCCTTTTCTCTTTTCCCTTCCTTCTCATTCATCTCTTTCTTTAAATGCAAAGTACATTTTAGGAAACTATAATAACGAAGCAGAAAGATAGTGTTACACAGTAATTTGGAAGGTGGCAGGAGTTTAGCAACGCAGTGGTAATTTGGGGACGTATTTCTTCATATGTGTCTTGCTTTTTTTTTTTTAAAGGCATGTAAGTAATTCAGGATCTCCTCCTGTACTATAGAACAGTATAATAATACCAGTCAATAATAACAGTCTCTGTCTCCCTGGATCCTTTCCAGTTCTAGTGTGGGCAAGACAGTTAAAGCTGAATTGAAACTGATCTTACTAATAGCAGGGTATTGTAGTTTTGTTTGGCCTAAAAAGATCAAGAAACATCTGTTACTCTGGGCAAACAATTTTTCTTCTTTCTTCTATGGGATAACACAGCTCTTTTCCCTCTGCCCTAGACCTCACTGCTCGGAAGCAGCATCCTTGCCTATTCTCCCAAGCACATTCTCAGTGAGGGGCATGTGGTTGTACACAAATGATGGTCGCTCAGCAATCTGTGTTTCTTGGACCCAAAGCAAGAGGATAACACACCTCTGCTTTAGAGACTTCGCCCAATCCTCAAAAAAAAGTGCTAACTAAACAGATTTCTGATGTGATCCAGCAATCTTCTAAGTCAAATAGCCTGATATTACTGCTTTCTTTACACTTGGCTCATCTACCTAGGTTTCTTGTATATCATCTTTGTGTTGTAATTGCAGTATATTTTATTTCCCCCTACCATAAATCAGCAAACTAGGCTTATAATGCCATTTTTTTGTTCTCTGGCCTTCACGCGGGGGCAGTTCTCTAAGGTGAAGCTGATGTTCCTCGGTTGGTCAAATGGCTTGTATAGTCAGGGATAGCTTGATTATGTATAGGAACAGCCCCCCAGCTGCACTGATTTAAACTGAGCCAGCCTCATCATTTACTATTAGTCAGCTCAAGGTATTCTAGACACTGAGTGTATGGAAATTCATGGATTTTGTATGACATTTTGCTTTTATAATGATAATTCAGCCTCAGAGGTAACCTCATCTGACTGTCATTTAGTACGACACAGTAGAATTCCTAGTGGATCAGGGTAACATAATATGAGTGTGTGTGTGCAAGTGTATAGTATATATATGTTTTGCTAACTGTAGAAAATCTGTTCAGGTGACAATACATTAAAGATTTGCAAGTGTTTCTAGTGTGTGGTATATATGTACAAATTTGATTTTTGTAATCCCTAAGACATCTAGTATCAGTTCTTTCTTCCAACAACAAGGAGGCTAGACAGGATACAGAATTTGGAAGAGGACGTGCAAATTTACTCCATTTCCAGCAGACCAAAACCTCCTCTGGAGAGGAGGTGGGGCAATGATCATTATTTTTATCAAAAACTGTTTGTAGGCTGTGTTATTTGGAGGTTTCTTGCTTAGTTTCCTGTGTATTAGGTGAAATGTGGTTGTTCAGGTATAATTCACTTGTGTGTAAGTGGATGAGCATGTTCACTGACAACAACTTTTTCCCTTTTTTTTCTATTTTTTTAATAATTTCTTTTTTCATAAGATGATCTGTAGGGTCCTTTTTTGATTGATTACTATTCAATAAATGCTTAATTCAGTTGAAATTGAATAGGGCATAGAAATTAATGATTTACTATGAAAAGACAAAGGCAATGTAAAGAAAATAGCCAGAAACGCTATTTGTTTTAATCTTTAAGCCAATTTCTTCTTAAATAATAATAGAGCATTAACAGTAAATAGCTTTAAAATAAATTTATGTCTCCCTGATTGTACTATCCAATTCTCCGTGTTTCTTTTCAGTAGTTATTAATTTTCTGTCATTTCCATTTTCCTTTATGTAACCAGTATTTTGGTTCCTAGGGTTGCAGCTTTTGACTTCCAGCCACTAACACAAGTAGATAGCTCACAACAAAATGATTGTTTTTAGCTGGGGAACCATTGTCTGTCTTGGCATGAGTGTCTTACTTGCTCTGACCAGTGCCGTGTCTGCTCACCCACCTTGATTGTGTCTGTGTTTGCTGGTACCCATCTCCGTTGTGTAATGTAGTTGTGTGTTCCGATGTAAGCTGAGAGTGTTTCTTTAAAAGGATGTGGAGTAGATAAAATGCACACTAGTTCAGTGTCCTTTGTAAAGGACCATTTATAGATGCACACTAGTGCCAATCTTAAAATCGGGAGATAAATGGGAAATATGTGTTGAGCTCCAGTAGAGAATGCCATTAAAACTCATTTCTAAACTATCCAGCTGACAGAAGTATGACAGCAAAACCACAGCTCGGCTGAGGGAAAGGTTTCAGTGACAGGTCATTAGAGTGGGTACTGGGAGCCTATTACTGGGGCAGAGCTGCTGTTAGTGGGGCTTTGTCTGAGCGCAGTTTCCAGTTACTGTTAGTCACTCCCATTTGGCTCCTGTCTGGATTCCTGTAACTGCACGGTTGGATCCAAATTGCCTGTGGCTCTTTTGGTTGCTCCTACTTCTGCCTCTGTTGCCGATTAACAAGCATTTGCTAAGAATTTGTTCTTGGAAAAAGAGGAGCTTCTGGTGTACTGCCTCTTTCTACACATCTGCAGACCAGTGTCTTATTAGTCCATACAAAGTATTTAGTAAATTAACATTTGGGGAAATATGTTCCCTTGACTCTGCCTCTGTTATCTGTCAATACCGTAGACAGGAAGGGGGTGCCTGAGCTGAGCAGTCCTTACTTGACCATATTTGTGTTTTGTGGATTTTTTTTCCCAAGAGTTGTTAAATATCCTATGCCTACAGGAGTTTGACAGTTAATTAGCATTTTGGGTTTCTGTGCCTGTCTCAAGGTGGTCTTGGAGTATTGATAAGAAAGCTAAAATTACAGCATTAAAAGTATGTAGCTTTCACAAGTGATGTAACCTTATATAATACTCAGTAGTATGCTTAAGGCTGTAGTTGGTAGCTTGTGGACAGTCAGATACATATGATGTGTATCAACAGTTCCTTGGAGGTGTTCATCTAACATCTTGATTGCTCTGTAGTCTCCCACACTAGTGACTCTCTTCACTCATTGAGCACTTTTAGATTTTGTGGGTGCAGCAGGAATGGGTATCCATGTCGAGGGAAATGTGAGTCTCTCTTCACTTGAAAGAGGAAGAATCATTAATGTCTTGCTTTAACATGAGCAAAATTTCTGACAATCAGATGGGCTGAGATTTTCTGTGAGGAAGTCTTTTTAGCACATGGTCCTTATAGAAGACTAACTCTACCATCTGGCATCCACCAATTTCTCATGAGGATGATACCTTTCTAGTTATTCTGAAGCAGTCCAAGTCTCCACCACCTTAGTGGAGGTGGGAGAGCTGGCGTATTTAGCATAGCCAGTTGTCATCTTAGAGACGGTTTTCATAATGTTAGTGGACCTGTAACACAAAACTTATGCACCAAAAACTGAGTGCAAACTGTAATGGTTATTTCTTTTTTTCCAATGTAGTGAATACCTCTCATAATAGCAAATTTTGCTGTTGGTAAGCTTTCATACTGCTTAGCAATTGTGAAGCATCATGTAACTGTTACTGATGTAGCATAATCAAATTTTATCTCTCAAGGTAATTGGCCGTACAATTACTAGAATGTCTAAGAGCTATAAAGAGGCATAACATCCAGTTAGCTGTGTTGTGTATTTTATAATATGAAAGATACATATATACTTGTATATCAGCTAATGCTCCAAGTTACCTTTTGCACAGGGAGGAACAGAATGCTTATAAGGTTCTCCATACTACCTGGTATTAATGAAGTATCTTTCAGGTTCACTAACCTAAACCTCATTTTAGTATTATAAAGGATGCACTTTAAAGTTTGGTCTGAAATGATGAAAAGCCTTCTTTGCACTCACAGGTCACACAAGGATGATTAAAGCAATGCATTTAAATTGCTTGCATTTTTTCCTCAATGTGTGTGCAGTAAAAGCTTCCTTTTAATAGTATCTTCCCTGTCTTGGTTTCTCCCATAGGATTTGGGGGAATAATCTATAGTACTATATTAGGAAAAGTAAATCTAGCTGACACTGGTGCAAAAAACAGAGGTTAGAGCTCAGACAGTGTTCACGGGCGTAAAATCTTAAATTGCTGAGGCTATTTTAGTATTCATGAATGCAGTTGTATTTGTCTATTCTTTGTAACTAGCTAGTTGCTCTATTTTTAACAGTAATGGGATGACCCAGAGGAAGGTGGCTCTTTTGTTTATTACATGTAGTGTCATCACATCTACTTGTTGCCCGTTTGCCATCCTCTGAGATAAACTTAATGTTTTTCAGTTCTGCAACCAGAAGGAGAAAAAAGGCTTGATAGGAATTATGTTGAAATCCTGACTTTGGGATTGGGATCTCTTCACTCCTTTCTTGGCTCTATTGCTGACTGCATTCAGTTCTGTGTGACATTGTACAGATACCTGAGCTCTTCCTGGGACTGTCATTTACTGCATCCCTGGGACTCTCATCCTTACTGTGAAGAGAGTCAAGGCCACTCTCAGTTTCTACTTTGCTACGATGTTTGGCATCCTGTAGTTACTCAGAACTTTAAACTATGAAAGCTGCACTTGCACCTACACTGTCTACCTGGAGAAATGGTACAAAGGAGCGTAACTGCCCAGGATAACGGGAGTCGCTTTGATGCAGTGGCAGGGAGTTGCTTATTTGGAAATAAGTGTGCTGTACAGTGCAAAGTAAAGAGGCCTTACTTGCTCAAAAGCAGTTGTGGATCACAAAAGTGGGTAATGTGAAAAGAAGGTCAGAGTGGTACATTGTAATATCCCTTGTGCTTGCTTTTGCTTGTGTCTGTTGTGACTCTGTGACGTGTCTGTTGCTGAGGGAAATGCAGTGGAGCTGGAGACAAATTGCCTGGTGCCCTGTCGTGAAGGGGACAGTCTGAAAAAATATATTATATATTCCTTCAGTACAGAAATTAGCCTTGATATGGCAACTGCCGAAACTTTGGGCAGCATAAACATGGAATACTAGTCTAAGCCTCCAGGCCTTACAGCGTGACAAAGCAGACAAAATTAAAGCTATGAGAAATGAATGTGAGCTGAGAAATTCGGAGAGCAGTGGGTGAACTCAGGTGGTGGTGAGCTCCTCTGACACATTTCTCAACCAAGAGACCTGCTCAGTCAGGGAGCTGGGCTCCAGCTGATTGTCGGGGCTGTGGCTTTCCTGGGCACTGCTGTAGTAGGTGAGACCAGTGAGTCATCAAGGCCAGAATCCCCCTTGCAACTGGTGAGACCAGTTGCTTCTGTTGAAAACAAAATTTTAGGTAATGAGTGGGTCATGAGTGGGAATGTGCCTGTTGACAAACTTTTCTGCAGTTGTCCATTAGACTTTCTTGAACTTCCTGCTGTTTACTACTTGTAGTTGTCCAAAGCATGCTGCTGGACGAGATGATCAGGCTCAGTTGGGTGTATTTATTCCTCTTACGGGCATCATGTTGGAAAGAAGCCATTGAGAAAACGAAAAGCAAGTGGTTAGACCACAAGCAGAAGCGTGTTTTGTATATATTGAAGCAATAATTGGGTGGCATTTGGGTGGTTGATACTTATCTGTCAACTTTTCCCACACACCTAGTATGAGAGAAGGGAGAGAACTGATATGATAAGAGAGTAGCCTGAAACAGTTCTTCATATCAACAGTTCCACCGCCAAATGCTCCGCAGGATTACAACACCCATTGTACTAAATTAACTTTGCAGTGATTGCATTGATGTGATTATGATAAATTGAACTGCAAATGGAGTCCTGGGAGCACTAGTGGACAACAGGTTGAATGTGAGCCAGAAGTGCACCAGCAGCACTGGGGAAAACCTTGCCAGCAGGTCAAGGGAAGGGATTATTTCCATGTACTCGGCACTGGTGAGGCCACACCTGGAGTGATGAGTCCAGTTTTGGTCTCCCCTCTAGAAGATGTGAACGTACTGGAGTAAGACAGTGAAGGACTGCTAACATAATTAAGGATTTGGTACACCTGATGTACCAGGAGAGGCTGAGAGAGCTGATTCAGTCTAAAGAAGAGACACCTTCAGGAGGATCCTCTCTGTGTATAAAGAACTGATATGGAGACTAAAGAAGGCGGAACCAGACTCTTCTTAGTGGTGTCCAGTGAGAAGACAGGAGGCAACCAGCAATTCATAGGCAGGAAATTCTGTTAAACATGAGAACAAACTTTTTCCTGGGATGGTGGTGAAAAACTGGGACAGGTTACCCAGGGAGGTTGTGGAGTCTCCATCTGTGGAGATACTCAAAACCCAACTGGCTACAGTCCTGCTCTAGTTCACCATACTGTGAGTATGGGGCTGGACTTGATCTCCAGATGTCTCTTCCAACTCAGTGATGCTGTGAAATCATAAACCTTACTAAATGGCATGCTTTTACAATGCAGGGCTCCAAGGAGGTGCTAGGATCCTACATCTGTGTGAAGTGTGTAAACTGTATTGGAAACCTGAATAGGTGAGGATTAGGTTGAAGTTCACTGTAAGCCTGCAGGAGAAACTTAATTAGGGCAGAGTACATAACACTTGTTTGAATGGACACTTGCATTTTCCGTTCGCTGTAGAATGGGTCTTTCGATTTTATTGTAGTCTGGCATGTGAGCAGATGGGACATGAATCAAGGCATAGATGTGGACGTCCTCTACCTAAGCCAGGAATTACCTTGTGGGTACCTAAAATGAAGTCTGAGTTATGCTGTGGTATAAACGCATTCTGTTCCCTTCTAGAATCAATATTTGAGTCTCCTACAGCATTAAATTTGATTATAACAGGCAATTTTGAGGATAATTTTAGTTTTGTTCCCCTGAAGTTTATGCTCCTCCACACTACAGTATCTTCGAGACAATTTTGTTTTTGAAAATAATTCACAGAAAGAGGTGCTTAGAAGACAAGAAATGGTGATCACATGCCTTACTGGAACAGCTTTTATTCCTTTTGTTTTCAAGATAATAAGAGTAAGTCAGTCTTAGGAAGAAAAAGAGAGAAGCCAGTCTTTAGTTCCACATTCAGGAATTGTTTATATAAGTAATATATGTATAGTTGTAAATATTTATGTCCATGTGTGTGACACAGCATAATTTATATACCACAGTGGCATCATATCACTCTGATGTAATACTTTCCCCCCTCTATTTTATTAAAAATCATAAAATTAAAAGAAAAAATCTTTTAAGGGCAGCTATAAAATATTGACTGGTCTAGAAAATTTCAAAATGTCTGTTGCTGGGGTGATAATGAAACAGTTTGCTATTTGACAGAAGAAACACACCTATATCCTAATTAGAGGAACTCTTTTGTATGTGAACCTGGAACTGTTATTTTCTAGAGAATTTATAGGAAATGTGGAAAAATGTTTGGTTTTCTTCACATTTGGAATGAAATGGAAATTTAGAAATGTCAAAATTCCTTCAGGAACAGATGTCCTGACTTTCAGCCAGGACTGATAAATGGGTCTGGTTACAAGACGACGCAGAGATAAAAATGCGATCCCTGTAGTGTTTTCAGCCTCCAGAAACATTCATTCTTGACCAGCTCTTAATTTAAGAGTTATTCAGTTTGTATCTGTATGTGTGGTTCACAGAAAGTTTTGTTGTAGGTTTTTTGTTTTGGTTTGTATTTTATTTTATTTAAGAAAAAAAAGTATCTCTTAACAGGTTGATTTTTCTTGAAATTAGGCTGCTAGAATTATGGCAAGAGCACAAAGCTCTTGCCTGACATTTACCTTCAGTTGTCAAGATGAAAAGTGCACCAGTGGAAATGGAAGAACACTACTTCACCTTGCTTACTCTGCCATTGGGAGTGACTCTAAGGTCTGAAGAGAAAGTAGCGCTTTGCATCCATCACCATAGAATTACTTGTGTTTCATCTTGTTTCCTGGTTGGAATAACTCATGCATAACACCAGAGTGGCTTAGAGCTTTAAATAGTAATAAGAAATCTCTTACTCAAGTAAGGTGCCTCTAAGAATAGAAAACTGCAAAGTTACCTTGAAGCATCTGCATTTATACTTATTTTTAAGTGCATTGTAATTAAATCATTTGCCCTATTCTGGAGGGTGGATATGGTGGTGGTATGGATTTTTTTATGGGTTCTTTTGTATGTTGTATTTTATTAAATGCTTTCATTTATAACTCAAAACATGGCAGCCATGACATCTTTGAAGCAGCAGGGCTGTATAGATATACAGCTAGAATTTAGGATTCTAATCGTTTCATGTCTGCTAAAGAAGCTGCCTATTAATGATTCAAAAAGATTGCATTGTTTTGGGAAAAAGCATATGATTCTTGACACTTTAACTGTCTTTCTCTCACTTATCTTACAGCTGTGCCTCTTATCTCAAAATAAATTTCCCTCACGTTTCACTTAAATTAAAATTAAGGTTTATTCCAGTGTTTCTTGGTATGCATTTTTCTGATCTTCGTCTCTTCTACGTGCCCCATAAATGTTTTCTTGTCCTGCATCTGCTCCCATCTGGTCTGCAGAGCTGTTGGAGGCAAACAAAGGCAGAGCTGAAGTTTCTGTCTTGAGGTTTGTTGACTGCTGCCCAGCTCTTGTGTATGGAAGAGGCAGCAACTGAAACAGAGGAAGCAAAATCTTTTACTTTTCTTCAGTGCTGTTACAGTGTGTAACTATCACTCAGATGAGCTGCTCTTCCACTACATTTATTGAAGAGCAGTGGTAAGAGCATTACAGACTCCTAACTTAGCTTTTAAAATGACATTTAATTGTAAAAGCAGCTATAGAGGAAGGCCTGTTGAGTGCATTGGTGTGTAGGGAGCTTGGGTTGGGAAAGGGTTTCAAGCTGATCCTAATTTTATCAAGGATCTTTCTCAGTTTGGTGGAAAAAGAATATGTTGGTCACCTTTACTGCAGAGTCCTCAAAGTATTTATTAAGAAAAATCATAGTTTTTTTTCACATTTTGTTTCTACAAAGTCCTATAGCTATACCAGAAGATATTCCCTGAAAAATGGTTTGGAAATAATCTAAGTGCATTGACTAAAAATTACATTATCTGCTAAATCAATTGCCATCCTCTCTCAGCACGATGAAAAAACATGCACAGAGAAGGAGGTAGATATTGAAGCAAGGATGTTCCCTTCTGTGTGGTCCATGAAGTGATTCACGGAGCAAGGAGAAGGTAACCTTGATTTCAGTCCTCCATATCCAGTGCTTTGTGTGCAATCTCCAAAGGACTTCTGCTTCCCTTGAATAACTGTGGCTGACTTTAGACCTTGACCAAAATAGGAAAGTGTTACTATGGGTTGTTGTTTGATTTTGTTTATGGTGGTGGCTCTCTGTCTTGGGGAAGGCTTGTTGGAATGCAAAGCCAAGGCAGTAGTTTCCAGCATCTTGACTTTTCTTCTTGTTTCTATAGTTCTGTATAGAGATTCTAAATAAAAAGCTAGATTAGTTCGTCTTTGTATATAAAAATGGTCTTTGGAATCTAGGTGTTGCCACTTGCATCTTGTCTTCTCTTTCAGACTTGTATTAACTTCACCTGGTGCTTCTGCAAATATCTTTTAGAGCTTTAGGCCTGCCTGCTGCATGTCAGCCGGTAAGTCCCAAGTCATGAATGAAAAAATAAGATTAGTGGTCAGGGTTTTTTATACTCCTTGCCCAATGATGTCCTGCAGTTTCCTATGAAACATCCTGGGGGCCCGTACATCAGGCTAGCTGTCTCTCTTGGAATATTAGCATTTGCTTTCCTATATGAATTTTAATGTAAAGAGTGTATTAATTTTGCGAAACTATTATATACATAGAGAACTTTATCATATAGTCTTATTTGATTATTTGCATACTGGTAAGGTCTCTGGTGGTGTAAATCACAGTTTGTTTCAGGGTGGTCAGACTGATTTATACCAGTTGAGGATCTATATTACTCTTGAATATGATTTATTTACTCACAAAGGTCCTGAGTCTGATCATGGGCCAATATATATTAGAAATTAGTTTTTTGCTGAGTTCTGTTGTTACATCAGCATAAAACTTGTGTGAAAGACCAGAAATTGTATGTCATTATGTATGGTCATGTGTAACCATCTGACTGTTTTACTAATTAAGAAGCAGAAGCCATTCAATCTGTACACCTAGGTAAAAATCAAGGCTATATATAAATATATATATTTTTTAAATTCCATTTTTCTTTCCTTGACTAAGTCCCCTCTCCCATTCTCTTCAAGACTGGTAGTATGTATGCGGCCATGGAATACTGTTCTATCTGAAAATCTCACACATAGAAGGCTAGTTTGATATTAATTAATTTGCTATTAACTAGAAAGGCTTATGCTTTTTTGACAGGTGAAGATGTGGGCTTGTGCTCCTGCATGGCATAATGTCAGTCAAATGTATCCCATGATACCCGTCCTATTCCTTCCCTTGGTCCCTGTTGAACAAGAGCACCTCTGACACTGACTAAAGGCGTCGGCTCTGCAGCTCAACAACAGGCTATTGGTAGGCACCTTGTGGACAGCCTTCTTGTGTCCTGCCCCGGTTCTGCTCTTCCACAAGCTATTTTGTGGTGGAAAAGGTGGTCTGATGCACCTATGCAGTGGTTGTAGCTCCTGGCAACGTGCAGGGTGGTCTGGAAGGAGTATACTGGTGTAGCCTTAACAGGTACTGTGCTGCAGCTGTGTTGCTGTCAGTCCATGTGGCAAGTAGTTTAATGAGAACCCGGGAGTTGGATGTAAACTATAGTCATTGCCAGAGTTACAATAGGAGCATCTGTTAAGAGCTCTGAGTACACACAGAAAAAGAAAAGTGTCATCCTTAGTGATGATGATGTTTGTTCCACATGTGGTGATTTTGTGATTTAGAGAGTATAACTGTGGGTGGGTGGGTGTGTACATATGGATATTAAATAGATTATAATGATGACCTCCAAGAATGTTTCCTGCTCTGCTTCACAGCAGTGTGGTCTTTTTGACTTGCCTGGTAGTGCTGCAGGTATTTATTTATACTGAATGACATAAAGAGGCCTCTGAATGAGTACACGTGCATAATGAATAGGAAAATGGAGCACACTGGATCAACCCTATGTTTTCTTACAGTTCCCCATTAACCAAACTCTCTTCAAGGGAAGGCTTGATGAATGTCCCCCCTCAGCTTTGCCCATGGAAGAGCAGTTATCAATCATTAAGCTTAATTGCATTCTCCAGCACCTCTACAACTCCAGCCTTTGTGACAATGATTGGAAGTATACTAGTCTGGTCTTGCTGGTGACATTGAAAGAGCAAGGCTTCTGGCCTCAGGAGGTCTTTGAGTGCTACAGGAAAGCAGAGGAATGAAAATGAGTGTGCTTGCGTTCTCTGCTGATGATTTTGAGTGATCTGTTACATAGTCTTAGGGCCTGGGATCCTTTTTTATAATAATGAGCATAAGAACGCTAATGGCTTCTTGCTTCTAAAATGTTTTCACATTGCTTAATGAGAACTATCCCAAATAGCAAAAAGTTTTCAGGACTTGCTGCAAGTTATCACCTTGCTTTGCCATCTATTTACTGTGTGCCTGTAAGAGTCATAGACAGGGTTGGATTTTCTTCTTCCTTATTCCTTACCTCTAAAGTTGTATTGAAAACATAATAATAATAGTGATGATGATAATATAATTTTTACCTGTTCCAAGAGAGTGTTTTGCAATGTGGGTCTCTAAAGGGGACTTAATGCATATGAACAATTGAGAATGGTCTGAGTATTATTATGATGGCTGTGTAGCTTTTGGACACTTGACTACTATTTAGGACAGTGCATAAAAAGTTACTATTTACAAAGTTATTGTCCTGCAATAGTAATTTTAATAAAGGACTTGGTTTACTCTTAGCCTTTATTTATGACAACAGTATACTACTGCAGTGTACTTCAGCTCTCAGCTCATAGGTTTAGTTTTAGATCTTGATCCTGCAGCTGGATTATGTATGGTGTAAATGAAATAGTGATAAAATGTAAGTTCTTTTGGTCCTACTGCAGAACAGACTGAGTGATTTTGGTGTTCCAAAGCCTCTTAACTAATGGTGTTAAAATAATGAGTAATAAAAACAAAAGTTGGAATACTTCTGTGCCATCAATAAATATTTGCATCTCAAATGACAGGTCACGACAAGTCAACCCCCTCATGTGTGTGAGTAATGCAAATAATCTTTGTTGAGATGCAGTGCAGCAACCACATGGCTTGTGGTGTGAAAATCTGCTGCTCTTCAGTATCTTGACACTTCTGTTGCTTGCTTGGAACTTAGTTTAGGGAATTAATTACTCCCCAAATTCCTCCTGTACTTGCGAGGTAAACATTGTTAATGGAGGGGTTGAGGACCAGAGGTGGGAATGGGACAGAGAAGTAGAATTGGAAGGAGCACACAGGTGTTTTCTGGAGTGTGGGAGAGGGGAGTGAGACTAATGATAAAGTGTAGGGGGGAAAACATGACCATGATGTACGTGCGTGCACCTGGGAGGAATGTGGTGTAACCAGGCATGCCTATTTGTTTGTTCTCACCAGAAACAACATGCATTTGCAACTGCTCCCTTCAGATACATGTCTGAATTCAAAGGTATACAAGAACAATTATATTGTAGTAAAAGAAGAGATCGTGTATGTGTGATTTGTCTGCCTCAAGCTGTGCATGGAACAGATCTGAAAATTATTAAGAAGAATCAAAATTTTACCTTTTTTTTTTTTTAAAGTAGGCAATGGAAAGCCATAGTGTTTTTATTATTGCAATCCTCTCCCACATGGAAGGGTGTAGCATTCCCAGGCACCACCCCCACCTTCTTGCAGCATCTTTTATGAACACAGATAACAAATAAGAAAGAAAAGAGATGCCAGTTGGCTAATGTGACACAAAATGATTACGGACTCATATCTATTTATCTCTGCTGATGGCATCCAGAAGTCTGCCATTTGGGAGAGATAGCACCCTTGTTACTCTTTCCAAATAAAGTCAATAATAACCTTCCAGGTTTGGTTGGAAAGTGTAGGTGCTGTTACTTCTAGCAGGTCTTGGTCAAGGAGTAGGTCCTCATCATTCATCAGAGCCCTGAATGGTCAGTGAGACCAGGAACACTGAAAGGAAATACATTTCTATAAAAGTTTCATTAGGGTAGGTGATTTCCATCTTTAGAAGTTACAAATAGTATTAAAACAAGGCAATTTCTGATTGCTGAACTGAGAACTTCAAGGACAGAGGAATCGCAGCTGTACACGAGATGAGGTGACATACCATAGTATGTCAATATAGCCAGGAAGAATGTGAGATCTTGAAGATGGAGTGAGTAGGTGAAGTTTGAGTCTGGGTGTTTTGTGGGAGATTAAGAGAAATACTGTTACGTGCAAGGAGTACTCTAAGGTGGACTGTAGCCTTTTCTTTGAACTGGAAAGAGCCCATTGCAACAGCCTGCCAAACTCTGCTGTTGACAAACCAAGAAGACTGATAATGGAATTCTTGATTTCAAGATAAGAGAGCATTTTCAATCAGCTAGGCAAGGCATCCTTCATATCCTTAGGCTGTCACAGTGCAAAAAGTGCTGCTTAAATCATCTAGGGAAACTTAAGAGTGCTGCTCTGATGACTTGATTAGCACTGAAGGTTTATTTTATGACATTAAAAATCATGCCAAATAATTGTTCTTGCTTTATGCTATACTGTAAGGGGGGATGTGTGCCTGTGTGAGAGAGAAAAATGGTAATGTTCTCTAGTAACCCAGAATAGCTATTATTGCCTGCATCATCTAGAAGCACAAGATGTTTTCAGCAATTAATTTATAAACTTAGCAGATGTTCATTATGGCGAGAACCCAATAAGGGACAGGAGCTGTTCTCAGAAAGACTGGTAGTATGTTTTCCCAATAACTGAGGCTTAGAGAAGAAATCCACAAACTTTTAATTCCTTATTGAGAAAAGCCTATTTCATAAGGGAGATCTTCTGTTAAGTTTCTAATTAGAATATCCGTCATAAGATGCTTTAATTGTCTAACAAACAGAAGGAATTTTCTTTCTTCACTCAATACAGTTTGACTATTCTTGAGAGCTGCTGTTGAATTGTATAAAACATTGGTTTGAGCAGCTTTTTAAATTAAGGAAAAATTCATTTCCAGCTGGTAGTTTAAAAGTAAAAATAAACTTTCATGTAGAAAGCAAACCTAGTTGACAATGCTGTTCTGCTAGATATCTTTAAAGGACAATTTCAGTTTCTGATTGACTTGTGGAACAAGAAATCATACTTTTGCAAATGAAGCTGATCAAATTATTGTACACTTTATCCATTGAATGGAATGGGGGGGGAAAGCGCTTTTTGAATCTCACTCTGTGTTTCTCATCCTGGGGTAGTAACTACAAAATGAAAGATTAATAAAGGAAGTATCATTTGGGTAAATAGAGGTATTCTATTTGACCTATGTTAAAGGGATTAATATAAATTGAAGTTTCAATTTTTATAGAAGCAAAAGGTCTGTCTTAGACCAGAAGAAGAAGAAATATTGAGCGTTAAGGTACAGACTTCAAAACTGTGTACTGGCTTTGGTTGGAGTGAGTCAAAGTATGCTGGTTGCTGCTACCTGATAGCGTAGTGGTTCCAGAATGATTTTAGTTTTGCAGTTTTCTCACAAACGCTTGTTTTCCCTTGTCCAGCTCCTCATATCCACCTCAATAATCCTGGCACTGCCATTTCTTTACCTTCCAGTAACTTCCAGTAACTTACCTTCCAGTATTTACCTTAATTTCCAGTAGACATTAAGCAGAGCTTGTTAGATTGTCTCATTTGGTCCAGGTTCCAAGTGTGTTCCTGGGTTCAGGTCCAAGATACTTCCCTCCCTCTTAATGTGTCATTGTCAGGATTTCTTTAACTGTTTATCTAGGGTACTTAGCCAATAACTGTTTGTCACTTGCTGAGTTAAGAGTGAAAAATTATCTGAGACTGTGAAAGTTCAACAGCGACTGTTATCTATAAGATCCAGCTCAGAAACAAGGGCCAGATGGGGCTCATTTAGATGAGTTATGTGTAGCATAGCCTTGGCTTCAAAGGAATTTAGCCAAAGGCAGGAAGGGTGAAGGTAAAGGAACATCAATGACAAAGACCCCCTTTGCACATTCTTGAATTTAGGATGTGTTCTGTGTAGTCTACTGCTCAGCTACATACTGTGCTCAAAATGGCTTTTCTGGGTGTTCTGTGACAGTCCTGGGTTTACTGGTGAACAAAAAAGGCTTAGTAGCATAATGGAAACTTTGCTGAGCACCTATGTGGAAAGAAAAGTTATGATGATTTTCATTAATTTGGGCTAAAATGGCTCGAGGCTGGTTTTGTAATTTGCCAGCCAGATCTGCAAGTGTCACATTCTACAATGGCTTTTATTTCCCATCAAAGCAAATGAATGAGATAATCCTGCCTAACAGCAGCTCGCTCCCCACATGTCCCCAGCACCCTTTTCCACCACTGACGTCCCTTGGCTGCTTGTAAGCAGGTATCCCAGTCCTCCTCCAAAGGGAGACAGCAACCTGAGCAGGTCACTGTCACCACATTGTCAGAGGAGGTGCTTGCTAAGAATCGGGACTTGTTCCTGCACCCAGCCTGCCAGCATTCCCCCAGCCTTCAGCTGTCAGCATGACATCCTGTGGCACTCAACCATATGAAGGTTATGGTATGTGGCTTGTCAAACTAGTTAGGTTGGCCATCACTGCAATAAGTCAGGAAGTTGCTTTCTTTGCCTTCTTGCAGTAACTTGTCAGGCAGCATATTGCGTGTGGTAGAAATGGAATTTGAGAGTCATTTGTTTTAGTATTTGGCAGATAGAGAATTGCGTATCTCTTTTTTTTTTTCTAAATGATGAAATAGAGTGCCTTCTGTCTGTGCAACAGAAGGAGAGAAATGAATAAAAATGAGTAAGCTGAAATGGGACTGATTCAGTCCCTATATTTTAAGAAGAATTAAAAAACATTTCATGCCTTTGTGACATTGAATATATGAATTGTGGTATGTGAGCCCTTTTTTTCCTAAAAGATAATTGTTTAAAACATACACTGGGTGACTAGTAGATATAAAAACTAGTATTACAGTTACTCTTTAGAAATTTAATGTCAACACGGAGATATTAATGAAGTTTCTAAAACTGTTCACTCACGAAGCTGTAGAAAATACACTAGCAAGATGTCTTTAAAAGCAGCAGATGCTGTAGTGTTTTTGCTGCAAGCACAGCAAAAGTGAAAGCACAGCAATTCCTCTATTTTTGCCTCTTTCTAGCGTATCTTTGCCTCTTGCCACCCTCCCTCCTGTTTTATTTTTTAATGTGTAGTGTTTGGCTGCTAATGGGCACTAGTAGCATTGAGCATATACGCTCTGGGATGAGGACTTGTGAATTGGAAAGACTATAACAATTTAATTTTTTTTCCCCTTCCATCTGTAGTTGCACAGGTGACCCCCCCAGTTACATACCAGGCAGAAGTAATTTGAGACCTGCATAAGTTTGTTGCATTCTCATTAATTGATGTCTTCAATAACTACTGAAAGCTAAAGGGGAGGAGGGCTGGGGAGGAATAGCGGTGAGGTTGACTAGCAAAAGATTTGACCTAGTTTTTTCAATCTCCATGGCTTTGCAGTTATAAATCTGCCTCTTTAGAAGAGCTTTTATTTATTAATTTTTGTTCCCTGTATGAACAGGAACATTTGTTTTGAATGTTCAGATTTGGTGGGGTAAAATGTAAAATTTTGTCATTGTTGTATAATGTCATGGAAATGTGTATGTGTGGTGAGGAACTAAGTGAAGGCCCCTACTTCTGCTGGATTGCTGTGGGGTTTTCTGCTTTTTGCCCTGCCCTCCATCATTCTCCTTTCTGTGTATTTGATAGCTGTGTGACATTACATGCTTGGTTTTTCATCCTGCCTGCACTGCCTGCAGCATTACGAAGTGAAATGCAATCACTCTTCACCTTGTGCAGGAGTTGTGATGCTGCTTTGCACGCAAAGCTAAACAAGATTGAAAGACTTCTTTTTTTTTTTTTTTTAAGTTTTTGATAACGTCTCTAAGCTAATCATTTTGCCTTCTTATTTCTATTTATATCAAGTGGTCCTGGCCTTTGCTTGGTTTGCTTGTTTGTTTATGTTCCTTCCCTTACTTAGCAGTGAAGAACCAGGGATTAGTACCAAATACTGGAACAGCTTGGGGGATTCATGACAGGCTGATGACCAGTGCTTTGACCCTCCAGATGCTCTGGCTAAGCATTACAGCAGACATCTGAAGGGGAAGGGGGCTATTCAGTCACTGAGTAGGTATGTGTATAATGTTTGTTTTCTGACATTTATTCACAGAGTGGTTTCCTTCTATAGCCATTTGTTAACTGAAGCACAGGGCTCTGAATTTGACCAATGAGGGTTTTACCTGTTCTGTGTTCTTTATTAACTGGTTTTGTTCTTGAATCACTTGCATCTGCTTTGTCCACTGAGCAGTAATTCTCCACACGCCCCAGAATGCTCAGTTTACTGCAGTAGCTGGAGCAATGGGATGAGCTCTGAAGACCTATGGAAGAGGTGATTCCCCAACCTGTCTAAATTCTGCTGGGTGTGTTTTGGTGATTGGAGTGGATTAACCTGTGCCTTCAGGAGTGTCCACATTGCTTCTTTGCTCAAGCTGTACCCTCGCATTGCCTGGTCACAGCTTATTGTAAAGGCAGAATGTTTTTCCTCTTGACTTTTTAGTTATACTGCTAAATAAGAATTACTTGATGACCAATCTTAGGAACCACGTTTCTTCCTACTTAGAAAATAAAATTCATGGTCTACAATTGTGTAAAAAAAAAAAAAAACAAAAAAAAAACCACGGCTATAATGACCTATTTATAACTCATGGGTTCTTAATTTTCGTTATTAGTTTCTAGTTTTATATTCTAATAGAAGGTACTAAACCAATTCAGAGCAGAGTCCAGTTCCTCTATAACGTGGAGGTGGTCCTGGGGTGCGGAAGAAGCTGCTTTTATCACAAGCAGCATGCACTGTTGTGTGTTAGAAACAAAATAAGCAAGAAAATTCTCATTATGCCTAGGAGATGAGAAGGCACATAATGCCCCCAAACAGAAATACAAAGAGTAACAAATACTTAGCACTTTAAAAGCTTTAACTATTATCTTACAAGTATTTTGTGACCTGCCAAGGTGGATAAATGCTCTGCCTGGTTTTCAGCACTGGGAATTTGTCCTCTCCTTTTTTTTTCCAAACTCTAATAGCAAAAGAGTCACCTTTTGTCTTACCATCTGGGTGTCACTTACCTCATCTCATAGCAACCACTGGGGGACAACGTTATCATTTCTCTCAAATACCCACCTGCCCAAGTTTGTGGTTGTTTTTTTTTAACTCGCTACTGATAGATGTGGGCAGTTATATACTAATACTAGGAGGGAATCACGTTTCAGTGATGTGTCCTTTGTGGGATCATTTGAAGTTGGAGTTTGCAAGTTGCTGACAAAAATCTTGCAACAAGCTAAAAGAAAATAGGATTGTAACACTTTCTTGTGTGTTTTGATGAACAAAATACACGTGCTTATGGATCCAAGGTGTAAATGATTCACAGATACCCCAGGTAAGAGATTATGTCTCTTCTTTTGTTTGACACACGCTGCAGCATTTTCAAAAGCTGTCAAAACTGGTGCGCCAGCGTTGCTTTCATGTGGCAAGCTCCTGCGGCTGGCTGGTAGCCGTCTATCCAGTTCACCACCATGTCGTGCCTCAAGGCTCCTTCCCCGTCTGCCACTTCTGCCTGCAGCAACCCAGGGAGTCATTTCCGAAGTGGTGTTTGGGTGATCTGTTAGCAAATCCTATTATTTGTTAATAGGATTTGTTCTTGCACTCCTTTGTCCGATCACTAATTGTTTATCGCGCATTAGGAGTACAATAAGAAGCCTGTCAGCTGTGTTATGAGCATATTGTGTGCAATACTCATTGTTTGCCTGCAGTGGTGGGTTTTGCTTTGGGGAAGCCTCATTGTGGAAGGCAGAAAACAAAGGCTCTGCATTTCAAACACCGCAGCATATCCTGCGCTCCAGTAGGCACTGGTTTCCTGGGCCCCCCCAGTAGATGGTGAACAGAGGGTCAGTTGGAGGGTCAGGAGGACTGATTGCTGGGCGTTTGTGGGTGCAGAGCTGCAGCTGCTTTCCATGTTGCCTCTCTGCTTTTCAAAAGAGTGCCCTGCTGAGGTGGCAATCAAACAGGAAAGCATTAAGAAAATTTAGAAAAAAATTGAAATAGAATTCAAAGGTGAAGGTGAAAATGTACAGGGAGCTAGTGAGAACTAGTTGCTTTTTTTTCTTTAATGTTTTGATCAGTCTGGGTGGTATTATCGTACAACGCAGGTAGAAACGACTTCTCAAAAGGGGTCCATCTGATCTGGGTTTTGAGGTTTCAGGTGTGAGCATTCCTATAGGTATTTTTATAGATCTTTTGCTGAAACACTTCTTCCAGAAAAACTAATTCATAATAACTCTTTTGACTTGCAGGTAGCCTAATATGCTTTCTTAAACCTTTTTCTCAGAAGACAATACTTCTTAAGAATATACTGAAGTCAGATTTCCAAAGCAGAATCTGAATGTGGTCCTGTGATGGCTTAACTTGAGCTTCTAGAGAGTTCACACAGGTTTGCTCGTGTCTCAGTTTAGTGATGCTCTGCTGATGGAGTAAACTGGATAAGGTTGGTAATCTAGCTCAAAACTCAATGCTTTTCTGGGGAGGTGGGCAGGGATAGTCTTCCATTTCTTACTGCTGCTTCTGTGGCTGCAGTAAAGGTGGCAGGGTGGGAAGAGTGTGGGTGAAGAAGCCTGAGCACTTAGGATGGCTGCCCCTGCTCAGGGTGCTGTGCCCAGGCAGGCCCTGTCCCACCTTATCTGTATCCAGCTGGAAATTTTGAACAATCCTTATCTTCTCAAGTAATGTCAATTTAAGGATAAAATAGGCAAAATACATTACTGTGTAGTTTGACTGCATGCTTCTTCAGAAACGGGTTTCGTGAATATCTACATGTATTTGTTATCTTTTTGTATTGGAAGCTAATTAGAAAGGAAGTAGATTTTTGTACCAGTTAGGAACAGGGTTTTGTGCTGAGTTTGTGTGAAAGGTCTGGAAAGAAATAAGGCTCTAATTCTTGTTGTTGAGTATGCTGAGTTTGATTGTGTATACACATACATATACACAAATATATATGCCTTTACATATACTTTAGATATGTGTGTGTGTTTGTGTACGTATATATATGCGCTCATACGCATATAAAAAAATATAGTGAATGGATACCATTGTGATCATCTTCTGTGACTAATATGTGCCAGCCAGGATGAAAATGGGTTCATCTTGAAGTTCCCTCAAAAGGTTTGATGATTTTGTGACCTAGCTCTTGGAATGAAAGCTTAACCTCCAAGTCAAACCAACCATCCCTATTTCAAGTACTTATAGAAATATGACCATCCAACTGTGAGGTATGTATGACTTATTCCTTCTTCAAAGGGAGCAGTCTAAATGAGAAGAAAGATTTAGTGTGAGCTTTTATCTCGGAGCAGGAAAGTTCCTGAAACACATCCTACCACCTGATGTATGGAGAAATAGGATTTGCACCAAAGGAACTGGTTTGTCAGTAAGAGTGAGGTACATACTTAAATCCTCTCTTGTTGGATGATGTGAGAGCCCACCACAGTGGAAGACCCAAACTCCCAAGAGGACATGAAGAGGAAGCTTACAAATTTTTAAATACTTTGTGGTGTGTGCTCTTCTTTCAAGACCTGATGTTTGTGCCTCTCCTGGGAGTGTGAAGACAATGTTCAGGAACAGAGCATGCCTATAAATCATGCAGTCATGCCGGGTCATTTGCTCAAATGCAAATGCACACCTCGAGGGGCAGAGGTTTGGGCACCACCAGTCACGCAGTACCTGCTCAGGGACTGGTTGCAGAACCTGTGGAGGGAAGGCAGCAGGGAGGGGTCCTTGAGCCAGACAAGCACTGAAACATTTTGAGAACTTAATTTTTTTTTTTTAATGTTCCATTGAATAGAAAGCATCTTCTGTCTTCTCCGCTTTCAAAAAGTGCGTGCTAACCCAGTGTAACTCAGTGAGTTCTAGGTGAGCATTATAATTTCTCAACATTTCAGACACCTTTTAATATTTTCTAGGAAGGCATTGCTGAACTATCCAGTTGTGTTCTGTGGCTTGCTACAGTCTTTTGTAATAATATCAGAGGTACTGATTGTGATTGCTAGGGATTTTTAACTATATCCTTCATTATTTTTGCCTCCTCATAGTAAATAGATAAAGAGTGAGGAAAATAAATTAGAATATAAGAGGACATTGATGAGATGAGCTATCACTTAATGACCAGGCTAAAAACTGCCACAGAGGAACATGGAGGAGCAGCATTGGCTTTTGAGTAGGCAGAGTTATTTATCAAAATGATTGCTGAGGCTTTTACATCTTTAGACAGTTGCTGTGAGCCACTCTCAAACTTTTGGGTGGTGTCCAAGTGGCAGGTAACTGCAGCTTCTTTTTACATCTTGGAAGCTGCCTTGCTGGATGAAGGAGAGCTACATTAAGTGTGTGTGTACGTCTCAAGAGGCCAGTGTATGGTATGCCTTGGCTGCAGCTTTAATGTAGACACAGGTATTGCTCACTATTTTATTTTTTTTTCCCCCCTTGCTCACATATTGAAAATGCGACCGAAGTAAAAGATAAAATAATGCTGCAGGATTTGGTGGGTTAGAATGGACTCATTGTATTAGGGTGACCTACTGTGATTTAAAAATTAAACTGTCGATATTCCTTTTCTATCTATGCTTTCTTCCTGACCTTTTCTCTGTCCAGTTTTTAATCCCATTTGAGCCATTTGTCTTTTCATATGGAGATGTTTCATGGCTGGCTCCTCACTTTGGTTGTCCCAGATGTGCTGAAATAGCAGTACATATCAAGTCTGTATTTTAGGAGGTGGCAGTGGGGAATAAAAGAGAAATCTATAGGGTCAGGAATGGCACGGAAAGGATGCGTTGGTATTAACTGTTTGTTTTTACCCAGTGCAGGAAGTAAAGAACCAGAAATGGAAACCGGTGGGTGACAAGTTCAAGATGGAGTTGCTTGTCTTCATGCAGTCTGAATTTACGTTGGGGAGCTCTGCCACAGGGTGTTAAAAGTTTACATGGGCTCAGTGAGCTATTAAGGCAGTTTGGGGAGGGAGAGGCAGCTCTTTGGGGACTGCTGCATGCGAAGATGCCTTTTTTGGGTCTAGAAAGTCTCTAAGCCACAGCTTTTTAAAAGTTGGGAGAATATTTTTATCTCTACTGACCTTTAGCAGTGGGCTGGAATTTTGGAGACCTGAATTTTACCACTGACCCTGTCTCGTGTATCCTGATTTTACTGTGTGTGAAAAGGGTGAGAATGATACCTTCAGCACTCTATCATCCATATCTTCTATGGCCTTGGTGACGCTGCTGGAGGGCAGCTGGGAGGAGGCACTGTGTGTGAGAAGTGGGGGGGACTGGAGTGCATCTCCCCTTCTGTTCCCTTCTCCCTCTGCCTCATCGGCACTTGGAAAGTTACAGAGTGACTGAAGTCTTTATTTTTAGACATTACAAAGAAAGAAAACATCAGACAGCTGGCTGCAAAAATATTTATTTGTGACCTTCTTCTACATTTGTGCAGTTCTTGTTGCTATTCTGGAGAGGGCATGCAGTTCATCCCAGTTTCAGCTCTTTGGTCTTAGAGAATTTTAGGAGAAACTGAAATGCTCATAACTTTATGCATGGCTACAGTAAAAAAAAAAAATTAAAAATAAATTGCTTCCATGTTTGGATCATAGTAACTTACTAACTGGACAAGAAACCAGAGTGCTGCTGGTAGAGGCTGCACAGGAGTATTCCTATATTGGTGACTGAACACCCTCTGCTCCAGATAGTCCTGTTATGAACTAACCTACAGCTTGAGACAGACTCTTCCCTAACCTTTCCACTTGTGAGAGAAAGGATTAAATAGGTTTGCTGGCTCAGTGAGGTGAAAAGGTTTAGCAGTATGTATGAACAAGGACTGGAATTGTGACCCTGATCAGTGGGGTCTGGCTGCAGCTTATGATGGGAACTAGCAGGTGTGCAAAGGTAGCTCAAGCCAAATAGATGTTACTGGTCATGGTTTTTGTGACTGGAGCAAAATCTCAGGAAGAAGGGGGTATTTATGACTTTGCACAATAAGAAGATGTGACTTTTAGACATGTATGTTCAGTCAAACAAAAAAAAAAAGGGCAGAACAACATAAATATGTGAACTCCAGCTGCAAAAAAGAAACGGTTTTACAGTTACTGAATGGTAGGGTCAGTCATGTTCCAAAAGAGTAACTCTGTAGGAGAAAGCATTCCATAATGCTGCTGTTGAGTGATGAGGATAATTTGTTTTATTTACTTGAAATGGTCTGTGTTAGCACTGCACTAACTGGTAAGCCTGCAAGCTGAAGCATACCTACTAAATCTTTTTTTTATCACAGCTACCTTTCACAGACTGTTAAGTAAAGTGAAACTTTCTATTATGTGAAAGTAGTCTTGGATGGAAGTCCCTTGAGTCCCGTATTGCCCTCAAGCAGATTACTGTGACCAAAATTTCTTCTCTAAAAATCTGTGCAAAACCATTTTTCACTTATGTAGCATCCCACGTATGAAAAACACTTGATGCTGAATGCTGTTTTGCTAGAACAATATGCTGAATTTACAGGGCACTTTGCTTCCCAGCTGAAAAATTACTAAAACCTTTTTGCAATTGCTCTTGCAAGCAGAGGTGGAGCAGGTTTATACAGCTAATATGTGTACGTGTCAGTAGCCCTATTGCATCAAGTGTTACAGGTGAAGTGCTATTCTTTAGCCTGCCTTTTATATCCATCTTTGATACATTAAAGGAAAGAATATTTTCTGTCAAAAGGCAGAAAAATGCATGGGAGTGGTGCTGTAGCAGTACTTGAGTCCTAGTGACTGGTATTCCAGAGGGTATCTGGCTGATGGAGCAATCCCAATAGAGCCCATGTGTAGCAATGCATCAGCTTCTGCCACCACTGGCTTCTAGGACTCTGCCCACACTAGATCCTAGCAAATATTTGTGTTTACTAAAGTATTGGATTGCGCTTCCTTGTTTTAGATGAGCTGTTTCTCATTCCACACCATTAGTTCCTCTGGTCCTCAGTGGCACTGCAGGCTGCTGCCAGCCATGCTCCCTGAGGTCCAGTTATTGTAATAGGTACATTTTCTGCTGCCAGTTTGAGGTCTACTTTGATTTTTTTTTTTTTTTTGTGAGGGATGGGCAATGCCCTTTGTTAGGAAGGATTTCAGATAGCTTCCCAGCTCTGTATTTAAGAGTTAGCAGGACATTGGTGATTGATGTGTGGGTTGGTTTTGGTTTGTTTTGGTTTTTGGTTGGTTGGTTTGGTCTTTTTAAAGCCTTCTAATGAAACTTAGAATACTTTGTAGAAACGGAAGTCAAAAACATGTTTGGTTTTTGGAAAGGTTTCTCAGTTCAAAACCTTAACAAGCTTTCAAAACCTTGAAAAAAAAAAAAAAAACCCTACATCCCAAAGCACTGATTTTGCAGCAATCTTTTTCTACCTCTAGAGTAAATCTGTTGAATAATTTGAGCCAAAGAAAGACAAAACCTCACTAATTCAGTAAGCTGAATTCTCTCGCAAGCTGCTTAGCTTTTCTTTTTTAGAAACACATGTCAGTTCCACAGTATAGTGCTTAGCTTGTATAATTTGATGGGAGAGTTGAGATAATGATGCTGGTGTGGAAATAATGGCTAATGCATCTCTAACAAAAGAATCGGACCTCTCGGATGAAAGGCAGATGCATACATGTGCTTTGCTGAAGTCATTTCAGGAGGGTTGGTAATAGGTCCCCTCTGAAAGGGTTGGCTCTGAGCTCTCCTGCATGTGGCCCTCTGAGGCATCGCTGGTAATGCTCAGCAGCAGAAGGCTCTTGATGATGCACAGTCCTGTGCTGGGCTTCTTGCTTAGGCAGGCAGGTTCTCACCTTTGAAGGGTTTCATTGTGGGAGTTGTGACCCATTTCCCAGCACAGCCAGCAAATTTCAGTGAAGTTAACCTCATCCAGTAGCCATACAAGAAAGGTAACTGGGTTAGGACCCCTGCCTGTGCTTCAGACATTGTATCCTGGTGGTTCTTCTGTAGCAGAAGATGTTAGGAACACAAAGCCAGAATTGGTACGGGGGTAGGTATACTGAATCGAATATCTTTAGTTATCTACTGAATTTGTCCCAGGACTGCTAAGAGTTTTCTGCTTTTTTAAATTAGTAATAGAAGTAACTTCCGAATTAAGTAGGCCAGCTGTACAAAAATAACAAAACGGATTCAGCAATTGTTTTTGTGTGTCATGACAGTAAATCTGTTGAGTGTCTGCTCAGAAACAAGCCTTTTCTGCTTTCACTTATCCTTGTAGTTAGAGCAAATTTACATTGTTTCTGTTTAACACCAGCAAGCAATGCTCAACAAGTCAGACAATTGTAATCATAAATCCCTGGAACAATCTGTGTTTAGAGAGCATGAAGAGCTGGGAAAATTTGTTCTGCATCAATTTTTCAAAAAAGGAACTAGAGTCTTCAAAACGGAACTGGGTACCTCTTTAGCAGAGAGAGGAATTTTTGCTGGTTCTAGCTGCCCTCCCTGGTATTTCCAAATATACTGATAGGAAACAATGAGGTTTGACAGATGTGCTTAATTTACAGGAATAGCTTGGGTTTGGGTTTTTTTTTTGTTTTGTTTGTTTGGGGTTTTTTTGTTATGGAGCTTGCACTTGGCTGGTGTTAGCAATATAAGCAATCTTTTATGCAAGCACCACTTGAACTGTGCTTGTGTCCAAGTGAGGTTTTTTGCCAGGTTCACAGAGGTGCTATGTTTGTAATCAGAGTATACCACTTAGCTCAAACTACAGTTTGTTATAGTTGGAGATGGCTCAGAGGTGCTCTGCATGCTTCACATTCACTGTAGTTTTCTCAAATTTCTCCATGTAGATGCATCCTTAGAACAGGGAGGGGAAATTCAAACTCCCATTGTGCACCAGCAAGTAACTCAGATGTCTCTGTGGATGTGAAAGGCTGAAGCAAAAATGCATATTCTCAGTGTTCATGGGGACTTCGTAGCCGGGGTTCTGCCTGATGGGTTCATGAAATTTTTATTCTGCTAGCACAGATCATTTAGGAGCAGTCTCCAGGGTGATTTTGTGCAGATGCTTTGTGCCAGGCTGAGGTACCTTTCCCAGAAAATAGATTGTTGGTTAGGGGATGGATGGGCTCCTTAAGTTTTGGGCTATGATAAGAGGCCATTAGTCCTGTCTGTTGGTTCATAATATGACCTATTTTTAATAAAAATGAAAGATAAAAGGGAATGTTTCAAAGTGTGACCAACAAACTTTTTTTTTTTTAAAAAAAAGTATGACATGCACTAGCTTAGCTTTTCTCTTTTGCATTGATGAAAATTTGCAAGTGGGCTTATATATTGAAGTTTGCCACAAAATAAAGTTGTTTAAGTGGGGGAAGAATTTTTCTGTGCTTGAAATACATCAAGGAAAAAAGGTTTTCTAATCTGTGGAAAAAAGAGCCTCATAGCCATTACACCTAGGTAGAAAAAGCCATTGCTTTAAGAAGACTCAGGAGGAACAAGAAAGTTGATGCAAAAGTAAGAAATGACAGTAATAGGTCAGAAGCTGAAATGAATTGAGTCTTTGCTCGCAATCCTCAGAAGAGGTTTCGAAGCCAAGGAGCAGACAGGCCACTTGTCTCAGTGTACGTAGCTTGAAAGTTTTAAAGTGAAAATTCAACAGATTTCAGAAACCTTCTTGACATAAAACAACATTTAAAACATATTGGTGTGTAAATGGCAGGACAGTTTATTAAATCTGATAAAGGAAGTCCATGAATTAAAAAAATAGAATAAAATTCTAAGCTTATTTTATTGGCAGTTATTCCTTGGTTTGGGGCCTAGTAAGACTTCTTGCAGCTCCATCTGTCATAATAGTGACTTATTTTAGATGTGCCAGTTACAAATCAGAAGTTTAAAACATCCTTTTTCATCTACATCAAAGAACCTTGTCTTGATTTAGGTTCTCTTGAATGGATAATCTTGTCCTTATCCTTTTGTAAAAATAATTGGATATGAGTTCAATAGCTTTTATTGCAGATCATGCTACAGTATAGTAAAATCAAGGATCAGATGGTAAGTTTTTATCCTCCTGCAGTTGAGGGGAGGAAATCTGTAGCAGACTTCTGTTCATCCAGTCTGTTTTTTTTAGTTTGCTTATTTGCCTCAGTAAAAATGGAGGAAGGCTCATGGTTTTCAATTCCTGGATTCTTGCTGTCTTGTTCTAGAGAGAATTTTGGTGAAATGGAGTGAGTTTCTAAATCAAGCAGAAACATTTGACAAATAAACATTGTAAGTAGTACAATTTTATCACTTCAAAGGGCATGGCAATGAATCCAAACCTGCTTTGAACTGGTTAACATGTATCGCTTGCCAGCTAACATTGTCAATTATGTTAAGACAGATATTTCTTAAATTAAAAGGTTAGGACAAGCCATTCAGTATTTTCTTTTAAAGAAGGTTTAATTACAGGAATCAAATATTCATTAGTCCTGTTAGCTTAATGTATTAATCTTTTTTGGCCCTATTTGGAAAGCCTTAATTCTTGCAGACCTTTTAGGCTGGTTTAAAAAACCAAAACAAAACCAAAAAAAACCAACCAAAGCAAAGTGTAATCCCTGTTTACCTGTTGTGGGCTCCGTGGTGGTTTGAGCGTCTTCAAAGCTGCTAATGGATCCGCTAAAGGGCAGCGACTGTGGTCAGCTCAGAAATGACAGATGACCTGCTGGTATGGAAACTGTACGTTCATGTGCTATAGGCATTTTTCTAGTGCCTCAGGTGACTAAAGAGTTGCTATATATTATTTTCTGACCAGATTCAGGGCAAAGATTGAGTAGGGCTGTTTGATTTGTGGAAATCCAGAGAATCATTTTAAAAATAAATAATAAAAAAAATTACTTTTCTCTTCCTCCTCCATGTGATACTTTAAAAAAAAAAATTCTTTAATGCAGGCTTTGCCTACTGCTAATGAACATCAGCCCTCAAGGATTATGAGGGTCAATGCTAACATTTCTAGTTAATTCTGGGATTAAAATGATGTAATTTCTCAAGATGAAAAGCAGTAAACTAAAAGGGTTACATGGTAATTAATTAATAAGGCTCAAATTGCTAGTAGAGGAGAACAGAAAGAGCTCTGAGTCAGTGAGGGCGTTTTCCTTACTCTTTTCTTAGAGGTTATTTTATCAGTGATACTGTGGTTACATTTCAAGTTAATGTGCCCAGGATGGTTTGGGCTCATTGTGGATCTGACCTGTTTGTATTTCTAAAGAGAAACTTTTACAGGATTGAAAGCAGCCCTGAGGAGAAGGGCTTGGGGGTGTTGGTGGACAAGAAACTCAACATGAGCTGGCAATGTGCACTGGTAGGCCAGAAAGCCAACTGCATCCTGGGCTGCATCAAAAGCTGTGTGGCCTGCAGGCCGAGGGAGGTGATTCTGCCCCTCTACTCCATTCTCCTGGAGTATTGTGTCCAGCTTTAGAGTTCTCAACACAGGAAAGACATGGACCTGTTGGAGTGGGTCCAGAGGAGGGCCACGAAAATGATCAGAGGGCTGGAGCACCTCTCCTATGAAGACAGGCTGAGAGAGTTGGGGCTGTTCAGCCTGGAGAAGAGAAGGCTCCAGGGAGACCTTATAACAGCCTTCCAGTACTTAAAAGGGGCTTACAGGAGAGATGAGGAGGGACTCTTTATGAGGAATAATGGTTTTAAACTGAGAGAAGGGATATTTAGATTAGATATTGGGAAGAAATTCTTTATTGTGAGGGTGGTGAGACACTGGAACAGGTTGCCCAGAGAAGTTGTGGTTGCCCCGTCCCTGGAAGGGTTCAAGGCCAGGCTGGATGGGGCTTTGAGCAACCTGCTGTAGTGGGAGGTATCCCTGCCCATGGCAGGGGCGTTGGAACTAGGTGATCTTTAAGGTCACTTCCAACCTGAACCATTCTATGATTGAGTGCTCAGAAAGTGGACCCAGCGTATTTTTAAGCTGTAATTTAATGAATGTGAGGAATTAGGCGTCTAGTATGAAGCTGTGGGTATGGCTTCTGAAGAATCTATGGGTTTGGGGTTTCATTTTCCTGGTAGTTGGTGGCTGGGTGGGATCCTCGTCTACCTCTATGCATCACTGCACATGTTGCCACTGCAAAGAGCAAGTGGCGCCCAACTGGTGTTTTACCTTCCTCCATCAGGGCAAAGTTAATTTTCAGGTTTGATTGTGGGGTTTTCCTGGTTTTTTGTTTTTTTTTTTTTTTTACTTCTCCTTTTTTTTACTTATCTGTCGTAATAGTGGCTGTCTTTGTCTAGTTGGCATTTGTTAAAGGGCAAGTGGGAAACCCGAAGTGGTTCTTGTTGAAATTTACATACTTCTGGTGAAATGGTGCTTCTTTTTATGCTTTAGGGAGGTTGAATATAATTTTACAAAGGGTTTCTTGACCCCTTTATAGAGAAAAACTGATCTCTGAGTTTGGGGTGGACTATGAGGCCTTGCTGTTACTATAAGTGATTGATTTGAGAAAACCAAGCAGAATCCAAAATGCAAATCAATGCCTGCCTTCAGAGAGTACAGGACATTTAGAATTGTTTGTTGTCTTCAGGCAGATGATAAGGTGTTTACGGGCCTGCAAAGGCCAAGTGCTTTTTACCTGGATGCTCTGCAGTAACCCATGTTATTTGAACTGGATGGCTGTCAGCTTTTGGTTTGGTTTTTGTTTTCAATTGTGGCTTTAGATTGTGAAAGAGGAAGCTGCCTCTAAAAAGTTCTTGAATTTTGAGTTTAATTCCCTTGTTTATGTTGGTCTTTCATCTCTACATCCAGAATAGATGGGGCTGCATTTGGCAAAAAATGTTTGTCTTTTAATGTCTGTGTAATTGAATGCTAGCTTTCGATTCAGCTGTACTGAAATCCATTGAATAGGAGATATTAGTGTGGTGTTCGCTCAGATTTACATGTTTTAAAGAGAAAAGTTGGCAGTATACTCAATTCTACTCTCCTTACTCTTTCATGGTAGTTTTTCCCTCTTAATTGCAGTACCTTATGCAATAGTCCCATGGGTTTCAGTAAGGCTGCTTAGGGAATTGAATACCACAGTGTTAGCAGAAATGGAAAAAATGAATAGTCCTTTTAAGAAATGAAACATCTGGCAAAACACTCATAGTTTGTACATATATCAAACATTAATTCCGTTTTGTTTACTTACAAATCTTTTTACATTGTTACAGAAAACTATCGGTGAAACTCCTGTTAGTGATGATTTTTATGGCACCTGGTGTGACATTTGGGATCCTATTGATTACGTTCTACTTTAAAATTCTATTTTAACTTTGAAAAACAATTTTTATACTGCAAAGTATAGCTTGTTACATTTTTATATGAAAAGTAAAAAAAAAAATCTTTTAAATTTTACCAATTCCACCAAAGACAATTACATGGACGTGGCTCATGCATTCATACTTGAATTGGTGGTCAGTACTTGCTCAGTACTGCAGGCATATAAAATGTTTCTCTTAAAATTGCTTCATTTCCCTTTAGTGTCCTAATAGGAATTAACAATCTCTTGAGAGAATGTTTTTTTTTAAAGCTTTTTTTCAAAAGTGGAGGAAGTCCACAAGAGCGTATCAGGAGAGAGTGGTGTGTTGTTTTGTTGGGGTTTTTTTGGGGTTTTTTTGGTTTTTTTTTTTTAAACTTTCCCAGTCCCTCCCTTCCTGACATAGCTGGCCAAGATCATCCTGTGTCTTGCAGCTGTGTACCATGTACGTGTCCTTACTGTGCTTTTGCTGTCCTTTTGGATGAGCTCTGATTCAGGTCACATGCCCATTCCTCCAGTGCATGTGAGAAACATAAGCAGCAAAGGACAAAAAATGTATATCCCTGTTTAGAAAATACCAGATTGAAGCAGAAAATATATTTCATTTTAGGTAATGGGGATAATATCAATATTACAATTCTCTTCTCTTTTTAAAATCTAAACAAACAATGTATCTGTTGCTTTGTTCTGCATTTATCTACGCTATTCATTAGCAAGACATCATTTTAAGAATGGCATTTAAGCAAACCCAGCTGGTTTGCTTAAATTTAAATGAAGATCAGCTCAGCATGAAGCTTGTTGGAATTGCTCCTTGTGAAATTTTTCTAGCTGGGACTTTTTAATCTGCTTTTGACTTTACCAAATTAAATGTTTTTGTAGTTGTTTTTTTTTTTCTTTTAAATTAGCATGGTTAGGGAACTGCCTTTCTATTGGAGTTGTATCACAGCTGTTCCATTCCTTCACTCAGCAGAAGGAGAAAAGCAGAACGGAAGTTGAAAGATGTATGTGTAACCCAACAAACCCCCAACAAACAAAACCGAACCCTCCTACCCTGTTAAACAAACAAACAAAACCCCACTAAATCAAGTCCTACTTCAGAGGAGAATGACTTTACAAGTCTGTGTTCAACTAGAAATACAATTCTTGCTGCTTCTTTTGTGACCTTTAAGTGATGTACAAGTTTCCAATGTTAGCTAGATTACAGTGTATTTACATGTAACATGTATAGAGGTTAGATTCTTCTGTTTCATGAGCAGTGCTTTCTGCTCGAGCTCAGCAATGAGGCTGGTACTGTCAAAGCTCTTAACCCTAAAGCAGGGAATTTATACCTGATACAGTACCATTGATTTGGTTGATATTAGGGAGCTAGCACTGTGGTTGCAATCTGCAGCTGATCCAGATTATAACCAAACTTTTACAGAGTGTAATAAGTTAGCATTTTTTTTTTTCCTTATAACACCAAGGATCAAAGAGTGAGCTCACTGATACACTGCATGTCTTCAGATGTATGACTTCCCATCCCCTCCTGCAACTAGCCACCAAAATTATTTCAGGCTATAGGACTGGCTTTCATATGGGATGGTATCAATGTGTCAAGCATTTTCCTTGGAAAAACAAGGAAAACAAGGTAGTCTGGCATCACCTATCTTTCTTTACCAAACGCTATTGCTATTAGCACTGTAGCATGGCTTAGGACTAAATTCTCTTTTTAATCAGCTGTGCTGTCCTAAACACAGCAGAAACAGCAGTTGTAGCTCAAATCAGTGCTTAAAATGGGGCTTGCGTGTAGATTCTGTGATTAAGAGCTTGTGTTCATTCAGCTAGATAAATGTGGAATAACTACTTGAGTGTGTTGTTTTGGTCCCTGCTGGCAAATGAAGTCTTAGGAAACTGAAGTCTTTTAAGTGAAATCAAGAGTTACATAGTTCAAAGAAGGCAGGAGTTCATACGGTTCATATATGCGTGTGATTCCTATACAGACTTTGTTCCTTTCATGGGGATTCCAGAGAGGGACTCCTAGTTACAAATAATTTCGTTTTTAATGAGTGCAATGGTCATCTTTGTATGTAATGTAAGTTATGTAATTAATCTCTGAAATGTATCAGAGACTCCCAGTTTATAAACTGGATGAACTTCTGAATTGGTGTTTGAATCTGTCGCAGCTTCATATTTTAGCAGAGAAGTTTGGGGGAAGAGCAAAGTCTGTCAGGCATGGCTCAACACCATTTAAACTTTATGGTTTAGAAAATTGTATTGACTGGGCAGCTTCAGTGCTTGCTGCCTTTAAGGAGCTTGTTTGAATTTCCACTGTGTGAAAGGAGTCCTGAGGCAGTCGCTACTCTGGAAACTGATTTATGAAAGAGGCCCTCTTTGGAGGAGAGTATTATGTGCTCTTTATCTCTGCAAGCTGCCCTGCTCTTTTCATTAGTTGGTGCTTCTCTAGGAGGCATTCCTCTCGTGCTTTTGTTCTATCCTTTTTTTTTTCACAACATGAAAGAAAATCTTCCGTTTCATGTGCTCCATAGAGTTCCTTTCATCCTTCAAAGTGAAGTTACTTATTTTGCAATGTAATCGCCTGTATGAGCTTGCTTTTGAGCTGTAAGGCTAAGTATTGTTTTTGTTGGCAGGGTTATAACATTTGCACATTTATCATGTGTCATTGATTGATAACAGTGATGAAGTAAATAACTGAAGGATTTCACTTGTTTTCTTTTTTCACTCTTCTTTTTCTCACAGGTTTATTGCTAAACCGTGTGCCTTAGGCCTTAAAGTCCAAGCCAACGGACCACAGAAAGCTCAACCTAATGCTATCCTGGAAAAAGTTTTCACAGCTATTACAAAGGTAGAGTATCTAACTGAAATGTTTGCCATATAAATGTGGGATATGGCACTATAAACTATGTCTGAACAAACCAAAGCTAACTGCTAAATGCAGTGCTGCATTTTATTTTTTTTTTTACAGCTAAAATCAGAACATGCAAATGCCAAGGCTGTCACTGGCATGCCAGCTTGAGCAGTTGTGCATTCCTTCCTGACGTCTCCTGTCAGCTTTTAAGCAAAAAAAGTTGTTACAGAAACGCTCTGTAGGTGCCATATGGCCACCTACTTTTTTTTGCGTCTTATCTTTTATACATTTCTTCTAAATTATCAGGTTTGGGGTTTGGTTTTGTTTTGGGTTTTGTTTTTTTTTCAAAAAAAGAGTGAATTGTGGGCCAGTAAGATTTGCCTTACTGTGTTTTCCATGAAAGTTCAAAACTACTCCTTCTAGAGGAACTGCCTGAGCACAGGGCACTGGTGGCTTGCTGGTGTCCCAACTGTTTACGTTGTGATGAATGTCCTTTGAAATTGGAGGGGGAAGGAAGAAGCTAGAAGAGTGAAGGAACTTGACTGAATAAGGTTTTAAAGCTTGCAGAGTAATTTTTTTTTGTAGAAAACAAGTTTTTCTCCCACCACTTACCTCTGTGTCTACAGCTTTCCCTGTATGTCATCTCAACTAACCTCCTTCTCATCCTGTCCATGCTTTTGAAGCATCCTCAGCTTTCCTGAGGCAGTGAGCAGTGATCAGGTGTCCTTTAGCATCTCCTGAAGACCTCTGCCACTTTGTAGTGGAAAGGCCTGTGGAGGTCTGAAGGACAAAGCCACTGTGCTGCCAGAACTTCCCAGTCCCAACTTGGTTCCAGGCTGCAGCTGGGCACACCACAGCAATTTTAGGCATCCGCCTAAACTTCAGAGAGTATTAGAGTCACAGAGAGCAAAATTGGGTTCAGGAACAGTGAAATATGCCATGGATCTGTCTTGCTTGTCTGTCCTACCCTATCCTGAGATCACCATGGCTCTTGGTGTGGTTTTTGTCCCGTTTTCAGAGTGAATCACATACCTTGTTTTTGAAAGCTGCAGCACTTGTGCACTCACCCAGACTAAGCTGGAGGAAGAATTGGATTTTTTTAAAAAAAAGTAATTATTTTTCCTCGCAGAATCTGCTAGTCCGACATGAGGCCTGAGTGTGTGAAGTGATCTAACTACCAAGCCTGTGGGGCTTGGTAGGAGCTGGCATGCATGGCTTCCAGAATCTAGTGCATAGAGATGAGTGGGAAGAGCTCCAAACGAAAGTTATCTACTTTCCTGCAAGAGTTTGGTAGGGCTTTCTGGTAGCTGCTCTCAAAGAAACTGTCCAATTTAGCTAGCAGTCTTTTTTTGAGTCATGTGCAGTGGTCCTCTCTAGTCAAGCTCCCAAGAGCTGCGTCAATCATTTGATTTTTTTTTTTTTCCTAAAGTTACAGGGAATGGCTTTTCTTAACCTTCCATTGAAAAACTAGTGGCTATTTTGGTTGCCAAAAAAAATTATTCCTTTTTTTTTTGAGATGGATGGCAAAAAATACTTCACCCTTCTCTTGTCTCATGCTTTCCCTTCCCTTTCCTTCCAGTCTTTTCCTGGAGGCTGATAGATGAAGCTTCAGCCTGAGGAAAGCTTTGCTGTTTTACCCTTTGCAACATTTTTGAAAAGTCTTTATTGTGGCAATTTTTGTATCTCATTCAGTGTATGCAACAGATTTGCAGAAATAAAGCTAAAACTCCAGAAAACAGATTGTCCAAAATCTCTTACGTTTCTTTAAAAAAATGTGATATGGAAAAATACATAAATAGCCCTCCTGCAGTACTGTATGTGTAGAATTGCTGCATGATTGGAAACGTGGCCTGTAGTGCTCTTCTCTGTATAGTAGTCAAATTAAGGACAGACTCATTTTCTTTTGCCTTACCTCTGCACAGGTTTGCAGCCCCTCTAATGGAATGAGAGTTCCACACTTGCTGTTTTGGTGAATAAATGTTTGTAGCTAATTTTACAGAAAAAAAATTATCCCTCCCTGTTGTCAAGGTGATTTTCCTTTTGAAGTTGTCACTTAGTTTAGTGACCTCATTTTTTTAAAATTAACATGCACGAACATGGGATATATCTTCTTTCTATGTCAGTTAAACAACCTTCACTATTGCAACAGTTGATAGGACAAACATCCTGATCAGAAGGGTGGAACAGGCAGAGCATGTGGCAGGCAGGGGGTTGTTTGTAAGTTCTGCTGCTTAAGGTGTTCTATCCCAATTTATCATCACTTTCTAAGTTTCAAGCAAGTTTTCATCCCATTGTCTCCTTTAAGTTTCTTATTAGTAATAACCTGCATGCAATATTGCAGCATATGCCCATCTAGATTAATAATAATAGTCACTGTAAACATATTTTGATGTGGATCTGTCAGCAGAGATTTCTGTGTATGTAATTCTATTTCTATGTATCCATGTGTCTGACAGGCAGCCTCTAAGGCATCGAGAGGCGATTACAGTGGTTCTAAATTTAAAGTGGAGTTACTGCAGTTGGGCAAAGAAATTTTTTTTTTCCTTTTCTGTTTTGTAGCATCCAGATGAGAAGAGGCTGGAGGGCCTCTCCAAGCAGCTGGACTGGGACGTACGCAGCATTCAACGTTGGTTTCGACAAAGACGCAACCAGGAAAAGCCCAGCACTCTTACAAAGTTCTGTGAGAGCATGTAAGGATGCATGTTCTTATCTTCAGTCTTGTTGAGCCTGTCCCCTCACCAGTTTTCTCCTTTGTTCTTCATGGGTGTTTTTGTAGACGGGTAGAAAATGATACAAGTTGGTAGAATATAACTTCTTGAATGAGGAAAAAAAATTTCCTTTCTCCTGGAGTCATATTGTACTTTTCATGTGCTTTCAATGGTGAAAGCTTTCAGAAATCAGGTGGTTGTGATATTGTACTGTCAGGGTGCCAGCCTGATCCTTTCAGACAAACCACCTGGTGTTAGACTGGGAAGCTGTCTTTCCAGCACAACCTTTAGCTAGTCAACCTCACAGAGATCTGAGATGGAGGAGTAAAGATAAAAGCCACTTAGGTTGTTAAATCCCACACTTGATTTTCTCATCCCAGGCTTATCCCTTCTACTAGCCTATTTCCTTGGGTGTGCTGAACTCTGAGAAGCTGAAGGCTGCTACGCTTTCTTTAGGAAGTTATTTTTCACCTGCCAGAGTTTACTTTATAAGGAATCTTTCCCAGCACCCAGCTGTTCTTCAAACTGGTTATCTACATAAAGGTCATTTTTCTAATTAGACTATTGTTTTTAGCGTCTGAGTTACATTTCCACACCAGATGGATTTAATATTAATACTCCATCTGCATTGAAAGAGCATGGAAAATTAAATCTATTTAAAATATTTACATGTTTTTCTTAAAGGAGGACTGATAGACATTGAATTCATAATAACACACAAAGAACAGCACTGGTTTATTTGAAAGACTCATTAATTCTAAGACTCAGCCCTCTAGCACTGCTGGTTGTTGTTCCTTTGATGTGGAAGTTCATGCATTTAAGGCAAATTTTACATACTCCAAACCAAGAGACTTGGCAAATATTGCTGAGGCCATAAACAAGTATTGGCTTTATTACACCCTGTTGGTCAAGTAGTTGTGTTATTGCTGGCTTAAAACTCTAGTTATACTTTTTCTAGCTGGGAAGAAGTGTTAGATAGAATTGTCAGCAGAAATAGAGGAAGCCTATTTAAGTTAGAAAGCAGATCTTCGTTAATTTTGTTTTCCGAGTTTTGATTGTGTGGGTTTTTTTTGTTTGTTTTATTCCTAACAATTCTTAAATGATTTCTTTTAAGAAATTGCAAGTAAAGAAATCACAAAAACATTGCAGACCAGCCAGGGAGAGGGGTGTTTGTGTGTGTATAGATATATATGGAAAAAAACCCAACTTGTGGAGTATACTGTTGCATCATTCATGCAGGTTTCCTAAACATATTTTATAGTTTGTCTTTTTGTAGGTTTCCTAAGTATTTTCCTTAAACTTTCTTTTCCTGTGGAGGCATACAGAAACGTTCATAATATGGTCCTGAATAAATAACGTATTAAGGTATTTTTTCAAAGCCAAACCATAGATGAAATGTTATTTGAGTAGCAACTGATGCTTACTTTCAGCTAAGGACTGAATAGGAGAGAAGAGAGTTACTGTTAAGTATATCGTCTCTAGCTCAGAGAATTACAGTCCTTTTTTAATTTTAGAAGAAGAAACAGAGATTGTCTAACAATGATTGCCGTTTAATAAACAGAGGAATGTAACTGGGAGAATGCATAAGTCTTTTCCTTAGTACAGCTAAAATCCACTACTTAATATTTAATAAAGTCAGACAGGGTAAGGTTATGGATAAACCTAGTCATCCTGTAGCCAGCAGCTGATGGTCTTGGAGTTACTGATTTTTAGAGATCAGTGAAAAACAACCTTTTTTTCTACAAGGTTTGTAGCTGTTAATGCATACACTTGTCTGTTTAACTTGTAGGAAAGCCTGTGGAATCTTGGAAAAATATTAAAACTGTATTGGTGTTAGAGCTAGCATATTTGGCTGGTATATTTGCTTCTGTAACTCAGGTCAAATATTTCACTCTCTTGCATTAGTGCCAGCATGTCTGGGCTGACCTAGAGGTAGAAAAAACTTAAATGTACCATGAAGTACAGGCACAGATAGGAAAGTTATGGGTGCTGAACTTGCTCCTTTGTGGCATACATTACAGAAAAAGCCTGCAGATGAGAGCTATGAATGCAAACTGGAAGGTAAGGTCAAGTTGTAATGAATGTCATTAACGCTGACAGAATTAAGCGCTAGCTTCATTTAGTGAGAAACATCTGGCGTTACTGCAGTATGTGTACTTAATAGTAAAGATAAGGCTTGTCCAAAAAGAAGCAAGGTGGCATAAATAATAAGTGGATAGTTCAGGTTCTCTCTGCTCATGTTTGCAGAAGGTGCAGTGAGAGTTGCCTCTCCATCTCCATGGAGATATGTACGTGTTGCTGTGAGAAAGTGGTGTTACCCAACTGACCACGCGTGCATTGCCCTGACAGCATTTCCAGTGGTGCAGAGTGTGCCACCAGCCATCTCATCACACATGCTGTATGGAGTTGTTGGCAGGTAGTCAGAATAGCACAAGGAAGCCAGCGATACACTTTTTTCTTCCCCCCTCAGTAAGGGTGTTAAATGGTTGTCTAGTTAAATCTGTCCATCAGGGCACTAAGCATGGTGCTTCACTTCAGTATGTTTGGAGCAAAGAAATCCTTCTGTACAATATCTGTAGCCTTTTCACAGCTATTGAATTAACAGGGTGGCTTTATGGATAAAGAGTTTGTGTGTGGCAGCTGCTTTGGAGCTCTGAGCTGCATAAAGCACAGGTTTCCATGACCATCGTGGGAATGGGAGGACTCCAAGTCTTCAGTAACTAGCACACCAGTGGAGAGTTTCATAGCCGCCAGTGGGGAATTTCATAGCCCTGACAGAGAACAAAATGTGCCCTTATGTAATAAGTAGGCACAGAGCAGGCAAAATGACAGTGATCCCCACCTACAGCTTCGACTGTTGAGCTGCTGTTGTCCTTCCAGAGAAGACTTCAGTTTTGCTGGCAACTGCATTGATTGACTGTGACTTGGGAGGAAAAGTGACAGAACCCACAGCAAATGTGGAGCTGCTTAAAAAGAGCTCCAACCCTTTTTACATGGTGAAGATTCAATTTCCCATAAAAAAGTGTTCCTTGGGCCCAGAGTGTCTTTTCCATGATGCAAAGAAGGCAGCTGTGCCAGAAGCGCCTCAGGCTGTTTCTGACTGCCTTATCTTTCTTACAAAATAAGTAGTGTGGCTACTATCTAAGGTAGAGGAGCTTCAATAGGATGAAGGCTGAGATCGAAACTCAATGACAAACATACATGACTGGGATGAATGACACCCAAGATCCAGGCCCAAACAGACTAAACCAGTAACTTAATTGTTATATTCTTCTTGTCTCGGATTTCTCATTCTCTCTACCCTTTCCCATCTTTTTCTTTCCAAGCAACTTCAATTCTGGTCCTGTGCAGAGAAACTCCAAAACTTACATTTTTATTTTTTTTCAAAATTTAATAATTGCTTTGCTGACAGCCTTCATCGGATATCCTGGGTATTAGCAGCTGGTGGTTATATGAGGAAAAAGGCAGTAATAAAATCTCTGGTCTATAGACACTGTTTGTGCCACAGCACTAGTGAAAATAAACTACTGTTCAGGGACCTTAACCAGAATCACCCCATAGAGTTTTGTGTGTCAATCTGGTAGAGGAGGTGTCATTTCCATGTCAGTGCTGTGGAGACCATTAATAGTGAGACTTCAATGGCATCGCTTGCTTGCTTAAAATTTTGGATGTTATGGTGATAAGTACCTATACAAAATATAAAATAGATAATTATACCAGGTAATGATTCATAACCCAGTATTAGTCAGAAAGACAGTAAGAAATGGGATGCTGAGGATTAATTTAGTAGCAAGTCAGTGTGTTGTTTCTCAAGGATTTGGTGATTCTGACATGAAACTTGGAGTTAACCGCAGAGTGTTTGTAGTCTCTAGGAAAAGCATCCACCTAGTATAACCTCGGACTGTAATGCTAAGGCACTTAGCTTACTATATTAGTTGCAGGGGAGAGTCTGCCTATGGTTTCTATTTCTCTTGGGGAAATTTAGGCAATTTTGCCCCTTTCCTCAACTTCAAAGATCCACGGTGCATAAAGTAGAAGAAAAAGCGAACTGAGTGTGCAAAGTAGACTTTTCTATTGCTATGCATTTCTGTTGTCTTTTGCTCCTTTCTCTGTGTCCCCATGGCACAGCCTAACATCAAGGAAAGACAAGCTTTCTTCTGATCAACGGTAGGGTAAGGACCTTGTGCTCTGCATTGAGAGTATACAGCACATGAGAAACCACAGAAAATGGATTGCCTTGAATCTTTTCTGAAGCTCACGTGGTCTCTGTCTTACTCATGGAGAGTATCTGCAGTACTTTACAAGTATAGCAGTTATTTCTGCAGACGACTATCGGTCTACTTATAGGCAAGTGATATAAATTGGATCAAACACTCTAACAACTCTTCTGGAGCATACTTCTAGCACAGAAACGTATGTTTTTGCAAAATAAGATTTAAAAGGGTGTCTGACAGCAAATAAGTTCCTAAAAATGTCTTAAGAAAGAATGTTGCATCTGAATATAGTGGAATGGGAATTCCAGGCATAGAATAAGCTAGTGGGGAAAGGGCTTCAAGGTATGATGGGGACAACTGAGAGGATGTAGAAGACCATGAATGGTGACTTTGCTGATTGCCGGACTGAATATACGGGGTCCAAGAATGTCTTTGTTGATGTCTCACATGTTAGAAAGGCAATGCAGTTGTCATTCCCGGTTCTTCCAGTTTCTTCCCAGTTTCAGTGTATTGTGCTGCTGCTCACACTACCAGTGTGTAGGCATAGCTGTTTTTCTCAGTGACTAAATGGTATAGAAAGAGCAAGCATCCTGTCCTCCTCCGTTGTTGTCTGGAGCAAAGGGAAAGAACGTGTGATGCCCAAGTTATTAGCCTGGGACTTTAGAATGTCGTCAGGTTTGTGATTTGTCTGTCCTACAGCTATGGACATTGAAGCAAGCTGTTTATTAAAGACATTTACATGGTTTCTGAGGAGTGGCTGGCAGAAACATATGGCCAAGAGAGTTTTTTGGTTTATGCAACAGTCTGCATGGGAAAACATGGAAATGTTCAGACTAAAGAGACAAAGATTTTTTTTTTTCCCCCCTCGGTCTTCTCTAGAAGAAGCTTGGATACTCAAGTATCTGGAAGTGGGGGTGTCTTTTAGTTTTGATGTAGGGGAAAGAAGAGTCTCTGTCTCATCTCCTAGCCAGAACATATTTTTTTCCTGAGGAAATGAAACTTGTGTTTACGCGTGTTCCTTTTGGGGAGATTTCATCTATCTATAGCTGTGTATATATAAGTGTGGGTGAACATCTATGTGTATAGATAGAGACTGATGTATACAGAATTTTTTTTTTCACTTATGCCCATTTGTGTGAAAAGTTTATGGGCAGTTTGCAACTTCTTGGCCGTATTGCTTTTCTCCACTAGCAGAGTAATTCTCTCCTAAAAATTGTACTGGAATATAACTATATGAGGGGAAAAAAATAAGACAGCTGCTTGGTTGTTGAAATTCTGAACTGTGCTGATACAAATCTTAACAAAGCACATAAAAGAATTCATCAGTCTGTGCTTCTGTGTAGCAGTAAAGCACTAGAAAATAAATAAGCATCAGAAAGCTTCTAACTCTGAATTTTTAATAGCCTCAGACCCTCTTAAGTCAACTTCTGAAACACTGCTGAATAGAATGATCTTTGAGATTCAAGCAAAAATACGTGGTAAATGGTATTATGGGCCCATTTAATTCTGAATTGTGAATACAGGTTTTCAGCTGCCTCAGTGCTATGTGCAATAGAGGACTAAACAGTGTTTCACAACCAGAAAAGAGAACATGGGGGTAGATCTGTGAAGCAGTGCTATGTGCTCTGGGGCAAGTGTGATAGTTACTGTTCAACAGCCATGCAATTACCAAATCTCTCTTGTTTTCCTTTGCTGTTTTCCATGAGGTAGGAAGGGCTGTTCCTCTTCACCCACTCACAGGAACGAGACATAACTTCTCCCCTGCTGCTCTGGTCTGTTCAGTAGATCTAAAGCACTCATAACTCAGCCAGCTGCTTGGTGAAAGGGTAGCTGCATGCCTAACTAGTATGCTGATAAAAAGTTATTCTGGATTTATTTATTTTTTTTAACTGGGCAGATACATAGTTCTGCTGCACCTTTTCCTCATAACATTCTGCTGTGGGCTGCATCTGGGTGCTCCAGGTGCTTGTGTTGACAGATGATCATAGGACAACAGTCTTGCCTGAAGGGAAAGCATCAAGGAAAAAACAAAATTTCTGGAAGTCACTGTGAAATAGCAGCAGACTCTGCAATGAGGCATACTACTGGAAGCCTCTAAGAAATTACTGTGATTTTTCTTCTGCAACACTTTGTACTGAAACAGTTAATAGGACTGATAAGTGTTTATACAGGTGAAGAAAGTGAGTCGTTTGCATATTTTTCATACTGATCCTTAACTTTACTTCTTTTCAGTATTTTAGTTAGCTTTCTGTTGCCTGGAGTGAAATATTCATTGGTACGTTACAGAAACTGTTAGGATACTGAAGCAGCTACTTTATAATTCTGTTAGTGGTGTCTGAAGAACACAGTATTGTGTGATATCATTGAGGGTTTGGAGATGTGTATTTGTGTACACCTCTCCATGTCTGGATATTTTTATTCTCCCTCTGCTACGGCCTTAAAACAAAGGAAGTTGGGCAGGAATAAGAAGAGGAGTATTCCCTCAAGTACAATAGCTGGGTTTATAGCCAAGAGACTGCTTTGGCTCAGGTCAGGCAACAAGGTGGTTTCACCAAAGCTGCTAACTCAAAACACAACCATGTTAAAACAGACCTGTAAAGGGAAGGCAGAGGAAACTGTCAGCTGCTGTGATTGACACAGTTTCTCTGGGTGCCAGTGTCAAGCTGAGGAGTTGCCTAAGCTAACTTCTTTTAGCCTATGGGAGCATCAAGTCAAGGTTAGATGGTGTGAACACAGATTTTTCTTAAAAACTACTCAGCAAAGTGTAGCACTTTGCAAAATAAATTTTGAAGCATCCTACTTTACTTTGAAGAAGTTTTTCAGTGTCACTGTTTGCTGCTGCTGTCTGTATGCTCTAGCTGTGCCAAGCTTAATATATCAAAACGAAAGAGGAGCAACTGCTACATGATCTGCCTCTGTAAAACAATGTGCCCTTTTCAAATTACCTGAGAAATTACTCTCACTTCGTATAAATCTTCATGGCTAGCAGGTTTCTTTTTTGTTATTGTAACCAACAATTTTATATTTTTATTTTTTATTATAACATATAGAGAGCCCTGCCCACAGTTTTGATTTTTTTTTTTTTTTCCCCATATGAAACTGTTAGTGCTTTTTACTAGTTACACTTGGAAAACCAGTAAGGGTTGGATCTAACAGCCTTCATCAGAAGTAAAGACTAATGGTATTTTCTGAAGGTCTTTATTGATTCCTTTATTTTTATTTTTATTTTTTTACTGAATGTCCTGGAACTAAGCAGTGTGTATCTTTCCACTGAAAGATATGGGAACTTCGTGTCAATGAAACCTGATAGCAGTATGTCATAGAACTGCTGGTGAAAGTAAATTGATGGTTCTTAAATAGCCATAAATTGCTTGTAAAGCATGAAGCATGTTCTTTTTGGTTTGATTTTTAACCACTAGAAGAAGGGAGTTATAAACCTGCTGTGTGATTTCTAAGGTAGAAATACTAAAGAAAGAACAACTAATAACAAAAATGGACTTGTATTATTAAACTTGTGAGGTTCTATTATCCTTTTCATTATGTTAAGTGTCTCTCTAAAAACAGAAGCTTGAAGATCTCAGCTCTCATTTATTTGAAACAAAATAATGTCCAAAGAAGTCACCTTTGCTTTTACAATGGAACAAAAGCTGGAAAATGAGGGTGTGCCTTCACTGTCATGCTCCATTTTGCCCTGGGCAGTCTCATCTCCCATGGGCTGCACTTCATGAATACTGATTTGCTACTGGACTCCCTTCTGTGGTCATGCTGCTATCTCTTGCCAAAAGCGAATGCAGGCACTATTAAAGGATAATTCATTTAAAAGGTAATTCACTCCAGGTTTTCCTCCAGACAGATGATATGGATATAAAATTTGCCAAATCTGACTCTTCCAACTGGGATTGTCTTGTTATCCAAGCAGGGGTAGTGCCTCTGCATTGTACCACAGGGTAAACAGTGCATGCTTGGCATCAGGCTATGAAAACCCATTCTGGTAAGGTGTATTTCAGAAAGAAGAAAAGAAAGGGGCCAGAGGCTGGGGGGGGGGGGGAGCCACGAACAAAAAGCTGCGCAAACCCACAAATCCTCATGATGTTTCAGAGCTGTATTTCATATTGATGTAAAATAGATCCTGGGCACCTGCTATCCAGTGTTCCAGTCCTGAGCACTATGGGTATGAGCCCATCCAAACTAGTTGATCTCTTGTATATGAAATGTCTGGGTAAGGATTCATACATCAGGTGATACAGATTTGATGATGATGTTAGTGTAAGGCAAGGGGGAAAAACAAAGGCTAGCTCTTACACTACTCAGGGAAAGCTGTCTTTGAAGGGAATAGAACTGTAACTGGTGAAACGTATAGAGCTGGGTTGCCTGTCATTATTTCCCATTGTGCTGCTAGACTGCTGTGAGCAGCACAAACTGTTCCATTACCATTTTTTGGTTAAAATTTTCATTAAATGTAATGTGAAAGTATGGTACTTTGCAGATGCATATAGCAGCACAGTGACTGTAGATGCTACAAGGATTGTACAGGAGATCGGAGAGTCAATGGATGAAGAGAGTCGTCTTAGAACAAGATAAAAGCATATGGACTTGTAGAAAGAAAATAAGAGAGAGAGAACAGCAAATGCCTCTCTCATTGTGCAAGAACCAGGAGATATTAAAGGAAAAAGAAAAAGAGCGTATTTAAAATTGAATAGTGAAAACAGTTTTTCACACTCTGGGTCATTAAACAGGATTTCAGGCTTCTTTCGTGGAATTTGTTGCTCTCCTGAGGCAGTAATTTGTAATTGAAGAGATTGTTTTATTTACTTGAGCAACCAGAATGTTTGGTATTGTGCTGATAAATAGACTGTATCCATAGTTTGCTTAGAAAACTGTTGTGAAGATTAATCTTAAGTCTTTAAAGCATCACACATGCTGAAATGGGAGTACAGAGGTAGGGAGAAGAGCCATGTGAGTAAATAGCATTTGTGGCATGAAGGGTGTAGCGGGGAGTAGGGGCTCAGGTGTTGGCAGAGTCAGATTGTGAGACAGCTTGGCGAGGGAGGACATAGGTTTTCAATGAGTTGTGGAGGGAGTTGGAGTCTGTGAAATTGTTCCAGAACAGGGAAGATGTGACCTTCGCTGAGTGCGAGAAGAGTTTATTATAGCTGCAGGTAGTAGGGAAGCTGAGATGAGTCACAGATGCCAAAAAGGAGACTCTAATTGAAGTCATCTAGCAAGTGGCAACTAAGGCGCAGAGTAGCGACAACGGTCTGGCAATTGCTGTCTGTAGTAAGCGTGTAAAATACCGTGATTGTAGTTACATCTAGACTCTGGGATTGATACATTCAATCACCTATTATTCTCTTAAGAGTATTATATGTAATAACATCGCAGAAGAGAAGAGATGTGCTTGAATGCTAGGCCTCAATAGAAGGTAAAAGAGAATGAGACACGTATACTGACACTCATGTCAGGGAAACTAGTGCAGCGCTAAAAGGCCTGGAGTCATGTTTGGGTATATAAAGCTACAACAGAAATCCTGCTCCATTTTACATCAGGGTGAGATGTTGCTCATTGAGAGTAACACTCAATAGCTCTGTACATTACTGATTCCTTTGTGTGATACCAGCATAGGCTGAGTTGAATTTGTTTCTCTCTGAGCCATGTATGAAGTCATTGTGGAAGAGTATTGATGAAGCTTTTTATTTAATGTAAATATGCTTTTTCATATGATGTCATTCACAGCTGGTTCACTGATGGTTTCCCTGCTCCAAGAAAAAGAGAGTATGACAGTACTGGTTGCCTTGAGTTACATAAAGTATAGTAATTTGTAGCCTGAGTCCCTGGACATGTGAATAAGATAATGACTGGCAAGCTGTCTTAATTATAAAGTTGTGAGAACACAGTGCAACCGCTGACAGCAGTTTTAATTCTGCCCTAACACTTGCACATACCTCCTCTCTGATGCAACGCACAGCTGGCTTGGCACTCAGGTTTCCAAACGCCGAGCCTGGGCAGTCACTCCAGCTGCTACCGCGTGGTTTGCTGTGGGTGTACACCTCCAGCTTTGCTTCTCGGAGCATCTGTCTTAGGCTCTGGACTATTCACATGTCTTTGGATAAGTAGTTTAATTATATATCCTTCTACGATTTTATTATGCGCTTTTGTGCTGTGGCGTGCTTGCACAGGCTGGCTTAGGCTGTAGTTTGGCAGCACAAGCTACCCCTGCAGCTCTAGTAAGCAGTGAAGGCCACCTCCCTGGCCTCTGCATCCTTGCCCTCCTGTTTGCCCTGCCCTGTATCAGACAGCTGGCTGTACAGCTGTTTTGTAGAGGAGCACACTGTACTTACTGGGGTTAAAGATCGTTCTGCATAAAAACATAGGGTGCTTGTCAGTCAGATTTTCCTGTTGTGGGTCACAAGGTGGTCACATAAGCATGCTGGAGTACTGTTGCTTGTGGTGGTTGGGAATCTGTATGCATAATGTTCACCTGGGATTCTGATCTATGATCTCTGTTTTCTCCTTTTAAACTGGACCCTAGGATGTCTCTGTGTCCAAACATGGGACTGGCCCTCTTCCCATGCTGTTCTGCTGGAGCAGACAGGCAACGATGTCCATGCCATGTCCTCAAACTATGCTTATTGTATTTTTAGACTGTGCTGTAAGCACTTTTCATTTTGAATCTTATGAAATTCCCCTCTTCCCTCAAATTGGATTACTTAAAACTTTGAATTCCCTGCCCGTATTGCCTTCTGTGACACAGTTTTTAACACAATTAATAAACTTAAATTAGCCCATGTGCTGGTCCTGCAAAGACACCATCACTTAACATTATCATTGCACATTAAGCAAGGTTATAATAAATTAACTAGGTTTCTATTCTCTTGCGGTTTGTGTTTGCTCATCATTATTTTATGCTATAGAAATTAAATAAGTCTTCCCTAAGTTTTAGTTAACATGAGCACTAGTTTAAAAGACAGTTGCACTATAACAATTAAAGACAACTAAAGGAACACTGCGAAGATTGGTTTAGCTTTGTCTGTGATACTGATCTCTCCTAAGTGGTAGATCTCAGGTACTGATATCTCTTCTTCTCCTGTTAATAATATTTTATTGCTGCTAAAATTGCAAGGCTTTTTTATTTCTCTTAAATGAAATTTTCCAATAATGAAACCATTCTTGCCCAAGTAGAATAGCCAACAGTGTAAAATAGTTATTATCTATTAATAGTGAAAGTTGCGTTTGCTTCTCAAATCTGTAATGGTGCTTGTCAGTTCTTTATTACATCTGTGATAATGGATTTAAAAGCAGAGTGGAAGAAGGGAAAGACAGCAAAAATATTACTCTTCCTCCCTTTCACAACATATTCTTCTCTTTTCATTGCTTTTATCCTGTAGATTTGGTGTTTGCTTCCTTTATAAGCGTTAGTGGTGGTTACTTGTGCGATTTTTACCTTATGCTTTTTACTTCCTTAATGCTTCGTATTTTCCTAGAAAGTTCTCCTTCTTGTTTCTAAGATGTTCATTTCATTACCAGTCCAAACTATGCTTTTGTTTAACATTATGTATTTGCAGTATGAAAGTGATGTGAGCAATGTTCACTTAGGCTATAATAATTTTATGAAATGCATTACAAGCAAGTGTTTAGTAATGAAGAGTTGATGCCAGATTCAGAATAAATTCTCCATTCTTATGTGGATGCAAAGTTTTGGGCCTTCAGTAAGTGCAGATATCCACCAAGTTCTACTCCTATTTTCATTTAAAAAAAGAAAGACAAGCACGAGCAAAATACTATTTCTGCTGTCTTCAGAGTTGTCAGCTGTTCTGCATGTGTAGCACTAGCAAACAGTGTTTGCTAGATTCACACCGAATCTGTACAGAATTGGTCCAACAGGAGCTCCCCAGGGGTGCCATTTGTAGCAGCTTGTTCTCTTCCACAGCAGACTGCAAATTACAGACTCAGTGTTCCAAAACTTTTTGATATCTTTCTCTATTTCAATCTCTACCACATGAAAGAAACTTGAGAATGATTTGTTCTCTTACATATTATTAGTCACAATCAACCTATATCAAAATACTTTACTCACTGGAGGGCAGTGGCAATGAGGTTTTATTTTATACATGGCACTGAATGAATTGGCGTGCAAGTCCTTACTTGTCTCCTCTTCATATTTATATTGTTACACAGTTTTATGTTACATTTAATTGCCTTTTGTTTTATAGATACATGGACTGTGTGCATCTGTTCACAGAGACACAGAATTATGAGGAGAATTAGCTCCCATATTGTTTAATATTTTTCCCTTCCAGGCATTTAACTACATTGTTTTCTGTGTTAGTAAGTTGTTCAGTAATAGACTTTCATGGTCTTTAAAAGAGAAAGCTGAACTGAGTGTTTTCTTCAGATGCAAATATTTTGTATGCTAATGTGGCAGCTTGTTATATGCTGTTCTTATTTTTTTATTTTGTTTTATTGTTCTCCTCCATTTTTTTTTGCTGTGAGCTGAAAGCTATAAACTAACCTGGGTCAAGGCGATTCCTGCCTAATGCTGCATTTGTGTGGAAAGATTTCTTCTGTACCTACGTGGAAACAAATTTTTGATTGGCAGAATAGTTTTTGTGATATTTGGGCATAACATCACAAGTATGTGCAGGGCAGCAAGGTAGGCATCGCTGGAGTATTGTTGTGCTCAAAAGAGGCAAGCAGTGGCCTGTGGCTGAACAGACATTGGCAGTGGCCTCAGCAAGAACATGTAGACAGTGCTGGCGGAGGTGAGAAACTTGCTAGTTCCCCTACTGCTTTTTGGGAAGATGCTAGGGTAAGTTGTTGGCGTAGCCACAGGCATATGGTAACACGGTGTTCTCTGTCTTCTCCTGCTTCTGTGTCTCACCAGGGTGGGTATACACAGACCTGCTTTGGCAGAACACAGAACTGAGGCTGCAATTGAGACTTCTCTGGTAACTTCATCTATATGCTACAAATTTTGCACTTCATGTATGTCCATGTAATTCCACTCACTCCATTTTACTGATACCACTAGTGCAATGGGCCCTTCTGTTTGTATTGGCTGGTGACCAGCATTTGTCCGTTCATGGATGCTTTCTTTTTCACTTCTCTGAAGTTCAAGAAACTGGAAGATAAAAAAAAAAACATGAGTCTGTGAGAGTTAAATTTTGCCATGGATTTCTCCAGAGAAGTCGGGTAATGCACCAACTCTTGCAGTCCCAGTTATTTGCAGGTTAAATCTTCTAGGGTCAGGCCCTGAAACAGGCTGAAATTGTGACTATCAGACAGGGAATATTGAGTACAAGACACTGCAGAAACTGTGCTTTGAAATATTTAATACTATCCCTTATGGTTAGTTATTTAAATACTATCAGACTAATGAGAATAGTTCAGGCAGATGATGCTTCTCGGTAAATTTCAGTTTCTGGCTTCTTTAGTTTTATTCTTGCAGCTCTGATGACAGTACTTTTGCATGAAAAATAGGACAAAACTCTCTTGTCCCTGTTTTTTAAAGTTTTTTGGAATACTGAAGGATATTGTATTAAATCTCTTTTAAAAAAAAAAAAAAAAAAAACAACAAAAAGTAACTTTCATTGTAATGAGCATCTTGTAGTGGTTTTCTAAGTTTCAGTGGTGCAACAGATAATGACTGGGAGGTAGGAAAAGGTGAAGAACATAAATGACCCAGTAAATGTACTTCCACAGGATGTAAAAGGGAAAATAAAATTAAGGACAGGGCTAGGTTTGAATTTACAGCTACAAACTTTGCTTCTCCTTTTATCTCAACTATGACAACACTGCAACGCCTGTTTAGACAGCGAGAAGATGGAAGTAGAGAATATGAAGAAACAGCAAACTGTCCTCAGAAGACTGATCTTTAACTGTATAATACCAAGGGTGTGTGCTTGCTGTGCACAAACTCAATGGGTGCTGCACAGATTGAATTATGCTGCACAACTGGGCAGTTTCTTCAAGGAAATGGAGAAACAACCCAAACACCTAGCCTATTTCTGGAAAGATCAATAACCATAAGGCATCAGCATCTGCTTTATCAGGCTAAAAACCAGTCTGAGGCAGATGACTTAATGCTACAGGAAGGTAACATTCAGCATGAGGAAAAAATGGGAACAGCTAATACAAGTTGGTCTAAGAAGATAATTACCTGTCACAAAAGTTGCCTTATGCATACACGTTGGCCATCATGGCTAGGACAACATCACTAGGTGAAAAGCAAGTGCAATCTGGAGGATTTTATGTTTTTTTTCCTCTAGAACTGGAAAAGAGTGGGACAGTGAGTGGCTGTTGTGATATCCACATAGAACTGAAAGGCCGTGATTGGAAACACAGGTGACTTGTGAGATCACCAATAAGAATGAAGGCTAGAGGCCCAGGCTGGAAAGACTTTGGGTCACTTTTTCTTTCCAAGACTTGTCAGCTGTTTGCATTGGACATCACTGATGAGAAACCAGTTTTGTTGATCAGACCGCAGGGGAGGGTGGGTGTCAGCAACATCTTGTTTTTCTGTGTGCTCTTCCCATGAGCTTTCCAGATAGCAGTATCTCTCTGTAGGGCAAGATTTGGCAATGGTAATAGATCTCTGAGGTCTTATCAGAGCTTTATTTCATGTAGCCCTTGAAGCACTCAGAAGAGAACAGTTGCATAACCACTAAACATAAGCTATGTTACCTAGCAGAAGTTACCAAAACACCTATTATATTATGCATCTTTTCTGGTCTAATTATATAAACATGCTTTATTATTTATAAAACTGCATCACTTCAAAATTTAGTACCTTGTTTCCTTTCCTTTTTTCTGCACTACTGAATTTTGCTCTTAAGACTTTCAGAGCTCTGTTTTGAGCACACAGATTTAGGACAGGACTGGTCTCAAGTGGCACTGTAACATTAAATATTAAATAACTGATTCAAACTGCAGCCAAGAGGAAAATCAGGTGACAGTCAAATCTTAAGCCAGAAAATTGAAGAGGAAAGCAATAAAGATTTCTCTATTTATCATACCTGCTATTTCACACATCTTAGTGAGCTGTGCATAACTATCTCCTTCCTCAAATAACTTCTCCTTAACCATAGTGCAGGAACTATTTACCATTTGCATGATTTTTCCAGTCTAACTCAACAGCAGTACTATGCCAAAAAGGGCAAGAAGACTGGGTTTTTTATTTATTTTAATTTATCATTCTATATATCTGCTTGCATCTGCCAGGCTTTGCAGAATTGCAGCAAATTATCATTACAGAAATCTCAGGAGGCAGCAAATTGGAGCAGTGGGACTACTGCCATCAAATATATTGTCACACTTGTGGCTTTGTATGAGACTAGCTATCAGGAATGAAAATAAGTAAAGATTTAGTGCAGCGTACAGACTGTTTGAAGCAGAGTTGCATTTCTGTCTGGTTTCTGAACTAATTGAAGGTATGCTATGGGGCTGTCCTGTGTGTTAATTTTGTTTCTGACCAGCTCTATATTTGGGGTTTCAGTGTATGGGTCTGTCATGATCTAAGGACATAGAGATGTAGGATTTAATGAAGCTCTTAGAGTATTTTAAGAGCTGTGTTATGTGAAGGAGATTGTGAGATTGGAATTTTGAGTAGAAATTCTTTAGAAATTCTCCCTGAAAATTTGCAAATGAAAGCATCTGTCCATGTGTACCAGACTGAATGCTGGGAGTGTGCTACTTGGGTTATCAAATTACCTTTACCCTGACTTATTTTGAGTTCTGCCTGGAAAAGAGTTTTGAGTTCCTTAAGAAGAAGAGTTTTGAGTTCCTCTCAAAAGAAGGTGGGAAATTGTTGCTTTACTCTTCTAGCTAGTGACGCAGGCTGTGAAGTACCAATAGTCATCCACCACAATTCCCTAACCATTCTGTGGGATAGCACCACTCCCTGCTTGTGTGTAATCAGGGAAGGCAAAACACCCAAACAGATTGCTCAGAGTGAAACACAGTAACATCTGAATTGTTACATGCTTGATATAAAAACACAGTTTTGTGCAACAGATACTGTTGTATTGTGGTACAATACAAATGGTCTTCAGTTGGAATTTGTGGGACCGTTAAAGGTGCTAGTAGTCTGCCTAGGTTTTGGATAGATTAAGCATTATTATTCTGTGCTCTGCCTTGTATTTTTACATTGGCTTATTGCCTAGCAAAAGATTATTTGTGGGGGTTTTGGGTTGTTTTAGGGGAGGAGCATTGCAGGTTTTTTGTTGGTATTTGGGTTTTTTCTAACCTAAAATGGGAACTATAATAAGTTGGTAGGCAATGTCACAAATACTAAGAAGTTGATAATAAAAGTTCAGGGTCTATTGGTTTTGGAATCATCCTCCAAATATCTCCCCTTAGACATAACCATCTAGAAGGAATGCGTACCTCTGGCTATGTCAGGAGCAGCATTAATTGGATTAAATTCTTTTGAGTGAATCAGAAAGTTGAAGGCTCTAATACTGTGTTTGGGGGGACAGAAAAAATGCAATGTAAGGATAAAACAGGCTACCACAGCGGGCATGTGAGGAACTTAAAAATGCTTCCTGCTCAAAAGAAATAAACATTCAGTGCAGCTTAAACTCAGCCTCAGAAGTGCTCCTTTGAGCACTCTAACAGTGAACAATACTGTTCACAGCCACAGGAAATCATTGCAGCAAAAGTAGGTTTCAGTCTCAGCTAGCAATTGCGATAACCCAGCTACATGCTCACCCAGTTCAGTCAGATAGTGGGGATTAAAATGAAGGGAGAACAAGCTAAGTGATGGCATTTCAAGCCTTCTCATCTTCTCCAGAACCAAGGCCTTCACCTGTGGGGCTTGTCTTAGGCTCACTTTGGCTTTCTTTCAGCCCAAAGCCTGAGCTCAGAGGTCTGTCAGCCACTGCCAGGAGTTGAGCAGCAGGTGATTGCTGAGAACAGCAAATCCAGAATTTTACTCAAGTGACTTTCCATGGGTAAAACTTCAGGAGCCTGCAGTTTCTTTGAAGACAGTTTTCAGAGCCAGAAAGCTGGTTTCTTTGACTGCAGGAAATGTGGTGAGTCCATGGCTAGTTGCTAGGTATGAGGGAGGTTTGTAACGTTAACTGTTTTCAAGTGTGGCATTCTTATATTGCTGTTTGTGGCACTGACTGTAGCAAATCAATGGCAAAAGCATCTTTGTAAATAACAGCTATCATTCTGGAAGTGAAATGGCTGTTCTATTTTTAACATTGTGCATTTATTATATGTCATGTTTGCTTATCAAAAGTCACTTGAATAATTTTGGATCCTTGCACAACATGTGGTGGGCTCTGCACAATGTGTTTGTGTGTATGTATATGGGGTGGGGGTGTGCTCTGCTTGAACAACTTGTTTTTATTAGCTGAAGTTTAATTTCACATTTCAGAGCAGAAATTTGGAGGGAGATTTTAAGGACAAAATTCATCAGTGTGATGAAGGGAACCTGGTTAGACATATGCATGAAATCAGAGAAATGCTAGCTCAAGTGTGCACTTAAATAGTTTTTGCTGAACTTTGCATGACTGGGTATGCCAGATTAGTTGGCAAAGGCTCTCCAACTTTTCCATTTTCTTAGTGTTCTGTATCATGCTGAAGTATCTTTAAAATTTCATTAGCAGCTCAAAGTTAAAAGGGTCAAGAGGTTAAGAAACTGACTGTGCTCTGGATCAGGAACCCACTTGCATGTTGCACAAGAGCAGTCAGATCTGTTGCTGCACTCTTGAGGGGCCCTAGAGCATTCATTTAAAACTGTTTTAGAAAAGAATTTATTTTTTTGTTACTGAAGAGTCACTTTTATCTTAACTCTTCAGTGCAGTGTGCCCATCCATATTTGAAACACAACTGGATTGGTAAACACCAGCACAACCTGAAGGATTTGTCAGAAGGGCCATGTGTAGACACGTTTGGTCTCCCTCATCCTGACCTGGAGCAGACCAGACACAAGCCTGGTTTAATCTGGAAGTCTTGTAAACATGTTAGCGAGGGACTAAAGTGAACCTCATATATCCTATTGTGAGCAGAGAGATCAAGTGTTCCAGAAAACTTGTTCCTTGAGCAATTTCATCTGGGTTTGCTGGATTTAAATTAACCTAAGAAGTCTTTCAAGCAGCACATTTTGTGTATATGTGAGTCATTAAAATTCTGTGTCTGTGTACAACTGACTGGAGGAGCATTTCAGGTCTGAGGGCCAGAGCAAATTCTCTCAAAACAGAGCAGCTTCAGCTGTCCTCATCTTTCAGTTAAATGTGAATTGATACAGGGGTTGCTCACAATAGGGTGCTTCACCTAATGGCCTGTTTTATTGCTTTTATAGGGCAGTGAGTATTGCTGGGGAGAAAGAGGAACAAAAGGACCTTGCGTTTTTTTTCCCTAGTTTGTTGAGCTCTGCTACTGCTGCTTTAGAAGAGTGTGTTACACTGGGCTGTACTGTGGGTGCACGTGATTCCTAATCATAGCTGTTTCCCTCCTCTTGTGTCTCTTCATCAGTGGCCTGCAGTGAGACCTGAAAAGAAGGATAAAGAAGTATATACTCTAGATTGTGAATGATGCAACTTCACAACCTAGATCCTGTCCCTTTCCTCCCAAGTCATGCAGTATTATCTGCTACTTAAAACAGCTTCACAAGAAGAGATGGTCTTGCACATGATGATTTTATGGCTAATAGACCCATCAGGAGTGTGTGAGAGATGTGACAGAGGAGAAAATTGAACCTAGGTTTTCCAAAGTATGGCAGATGTTCTTACTGCTAGGCTACTGAGTAAAAAAGGGCTGCTGAGGGGGAGTGAGGACTGTTCATATGCCAATAGAGCATCAGTGGGGTTTTAGATTACTGGCACCCTGCAGCAAGGTAGAAAGACAGAGAACGAGTTGCCAATTCAGTTCCTGGTGTGTTCAGAGGCATAGTGATCTATGTGTGACCTTGTGGAAAGTATTATTGGTGTATCTTACTATTAAATTTCTCACAGGACATAGCTGACAGCTACAGATGGACTCCTTGCAGTTTTTTACTCTACCACTGAAGCTGATGCAAACAACATCCCTTAATTTTGACCACTTGTTTTATGTATATTTTCTGACTGTAACACCTCATAAATGTCACTTATTCTATAAATGGTCTTAAGTGTTAATTTAGTTTAACATAGATTTTATAGATCTCAATATATGTTAATTTGTAGGCAAGAAACATCTAGTTACATTTTCTTCCAAACCTTCTTGTGTTCTTCTATTTGACCTTGGCCTGTGGATGTTTTGCTGTTAATTGCAGCAATAAACCATCTACAAGTAGTGGTAAAACAATGTGGGAAACTCCTTGGAGTTCTTTGTATGGGATTGAGATCCCAATTGGGGTATTGAGCCAGCAAAATTTCATTTTGAAGCCCACATAAAAGGCAGATATCTGCCTGGTACAGAGCAGTAGAATATTCTTTGTAGCTCTGCTACCACCAGTTAGCTGATTAATGATGATAAACACGCTGGGAGCCAATTCTGACTTTGCTTTATTCTGAGTTTTTCTTTTTTACAGTTTGACCAAGCCAGAAGTTTGTTGAATAGCTTTTGTGGATGTTGTTTAGCAGGAATGAGTGATTTTTAAAATATTTTTTTTAACCAATATTACTTTTTTTTTTTTAGGAAGTTAACACTTTTGGTGGTAGACAAAGCTGGTCGGTTCTGAGACTTGCTTTATCTTCTGATGCTCAATCCAAGTAGACCGGTGTGGCAGGTTAAGGAAAAAGAGGAAAGACCAATAGCAACCAAGACCAATAGGCTTGAGATTGTGCCCCTCTGCTCTGCTTTTCTGGGAGATCCCACCTGGAGTACTGTGTCCAGCTCTGGAGTCCCCAATATAAGAAGAACATGGACTTGTTGGAGCAAGTCCAGAGGAGGGCCAGGTGAAGATGATCAGGGGGCTGGAGCACCATTCCTATGAGGACAAGCTGAGACTGTTGGGGTTGTTCAGCCCGAAGAATAGAAGGCTCTTGGGAAACCTTATAAAAGACTTCTAGTAGTGGGGGTCCTACAGGAAAGATGGGGAGGGACTCTTTATCAGGGAGGGTAGCGATAGGACAAGGGATGACCATTCTAAACTGAAAGAGGACATATTAAGAAGAAATTCTTTATTGTGAGTGTGGTGAGACACTGGAAGAGGTTGCCCAGATTAGCTGTGGATGCCCCATCCCTGGAAGTGTTCAAGACCAGGCTGGATGCGTCTACCTGCCCTAGTGGGAGGTGTCACTGCCCATGGCAGGGGGATTGGAACTCCATGATCATAAAGGTCCCTTCCAACCCAAACAATTTTATGATTCTATGATGTATTATATACTTGTATGCATGTATCACCTTTGTAGCATTCAAACAGAGCAAGTTGATTGTCTTTGGCAAACTCAAATACTACCTGGTGGCTTTTGACTCTGAGGTTTTTCCAAAGCTCCAGAATTCTCCTACGGGGCAATCCATGGTTATAGCACAGATCTACAGTAGTGACAGTGCTGTGCAGTGTGGGTGGAACATTAGTTTGGGAAAAAAAACGGTGTTTCTGAATTCGCTTATTTCAGGAAAGGATCTTTTTATTTGCTCTGAGGTGATAGCTGCAGCAAATGCTGCAACCAGAGTCATTTAGATGTCTGTGCAAACATTAAAATCCCTGAGACCCACTACCTAAAACTTAACATATTTCAAATTCTTTAGACTGCCTTTGAACTCTTCTGTGGAATACTGCATCTCCCAACAGCAAGCTACAAATGTCCTCAAATATGTTGTGAATTCTGTGTGGAGAAATAAAGGTGACATTGAGGGGATTTTTCAAAACAGGAAAACTCTTTGTGAGCAATTTATCATAACTGCTCAGGCTTAGGAGTGAAAGACGGGTACTGGGAGTGCTCAGCACTGAGATTGTTAGACGTTTTTCCCCTCCTAATATTTTTATTTTCAGCGACAGCCTTCAAACTTTCACTAAATGTGGTATGTAACCTTGAAGTTAAATGGCAGGTTTCCTAGCTGTAGGACCCTCCTAATGAGAAAATTGTTACCAAACGAAAGCTTCCTTCATATCGCTGTCCTTGCTGTTCTTCTATATGTGTATTCTGAAGGTTTCTACCAGCACAACTAACGTTTTGCCTCTGAGTGCTCTCTTTTTGCCGTATCTTGAGGAAACTGCAAGCATGAAAGCTGCGAGCCATGTTGGTAGTGTGACTGAATGCTTGAAGGGATTGGTATTTGTATCATCTCAATTGAATAAATTAATCTCTGCAGTGCCATGGAGGCTACAGGATAAGAGAGAGTTTCAGTTCAGCTGAAGTATCACACTTTAAATCTCATCGATGTTCTTATACTCTGCTGAACTCGTCAGAGGGTTATTTATGTATGAAACAACTTTCTTTCTAAATAGTTGTAAAAGTAGCTTTGAAGAAGGTTTGGATTAACCTCCTTTTACAGGGGCATTTTCAGTTTGGAAACCCTCCCAGTAATGCCTGAACATGCTTCAGTGCCAATTAACCGAAAGCTAATAGTTTTGCCAGTGGAACGGAAACTGTAAGTGCTGTAGAATATGTAATTGAAGATGATTCACACTGCAGTATTGCCTACACTAAGGAAGCTAAATCTCATCCTTCTATGAATATTATCAATAGTATCTCACTGGTGTTTATGTCAAGCATTTTTGTTTAGTCACTCCAACCCTTGGAAAAGAACCCAGGAATTCCTCTATGAATTTACACTTCATGAGGTTTTGATTTTATTTATTTTTTTATTTTCCTTTACTTCTATTGACGATTCTTTCCTAAGCCAGTAATGGGTCCAAAAGGTAGGAAGATACTCTGTATGTTTTCTTTTATTGGGGAAGGGAGAAAGATGTAGAGGAGAGGATAATTTTGTATTAAATTTCCTGCTGGTTTCTCACTTATTTTCCATAGCAACTTGATCCTAGCTTCTAGTTAGCCTCTATCTGAAAAGAAAAACTAGAAGCCCAGCAATTATTTCATGTGTACTTGGGAAAAAGTAGAATAAATTTCTATCAAGGAAAATTTTTGGAAGCAGACACAAATTGTGGATATATATCTGTACCAAGCATGCCCATCTGACACAAACACACGCCCTAAAACCAACAGTGAAGTGCTGGAATCTGCTAAGTGAAATTCCAGCTTATTGTGGATGATGCTTTTTATTACTAGGCTGTATATGATGTGCAGCACTCTAAAATCACCTCTTGAAAGCTTAATAAAATTTCTTATTATCATTGTCCTGGTGTCTAATTACAAGTGAACTTCCCTGCAGAAGGCATACAATTTGTCCTCTGTCCTCCACTGTCCTGCTAGTTTTCATGAAACTTTTGAAAACTTAATTATCCTTGAAAATGTCTTTTTTCTTGTCATGATGAGGTGAAATTAGCCAGTATTTTCAGAGGGCTAACGGGAGGCCAGGGAAAGAAGGGAGATGAGCACAATGCTTGATAACAAAAGTCGTAGAAAACCAGACCAAAATTTTCCTTCAACTTCTGTTAATGTGACCAGGGTGTGGTTGTTTGGCAGTGCTATAAAAATCACATATTGAACTGTAAAGTATGTAAACCTGATATCCAGGAGTTAATCTCTTGTACCTTTTGCAGGTGGAGATTTACATTTTACCTTTATATATTTACCTATGGAGTACGGTTCCTGAAAAAGGTAGGCCCTTATATTATTATGCTTTCCTAACACCTCACAGATTTGTTTGAAGTCTTGTATAGGTATAATATAAAGCACAGGAATAAAACTTATGTTCAGAAAGAATAAAAATTAAAATTTAATTTGCATTCACAAAATGAGTTGCTACTGGCATTGCTAAGGAATATAAGTTCTTATCAATTTTTAAGGGGATAAAAAAAATAAATTGGTATAGCAACATGCCTAGTTCACTTTATTACTTTTCATTATAGGCATTAAGCTGACAGTAAAGTGTACCAAAGTATTTATCTCAATTTCTGCATCATCTTTATTTAAATGCCTGTGGCAGAGGGTTTTTTTATTAACAAACAAAATCCCATGATGTTCTATAAAATGCTATTTTTTGCCCATTATTTTTCTGCTGTACTGTATAAAAAAGTTTCCACAGAGTTTCCCATCAATGCTGTGTTTCTGGTGACTTAAGTAGAGAAAAGGTATTGATAGCTTCTAAATGCGTTGACATAGTCTATTAACCCTGCCGTAGGCAGTAATACAGATTTATGGTGCAAATTGTTTTTACAGTGTGACTAGTTCTCAGAGCTCTTGTGCAAGTCAGGCCATATTTGTGTAATTTTGAGAGGTGAAATTAGGGGAATGAGAGGTGAAATTAGGGGAATGTGTCGTCTCAGTGTGTTCGAGTAGTCTTACCTTCTTCGTTGTCAACAAAATTTTCACACAAGAAAACATATCCTAAGTGTTTCTGGTGCTTTGTAAGTAAAAGGAGTGATTTAAAAACAAACAAACAAAAAAAACCCAAAGCAAACAAAAGAAAAAAAACCTCATCATTTTTGTGGTTGTAATTCTTGAGGCTGTCCCAGGTACCAAGGACCTTGGTGTCAGCAGAACTGATGATATGCCTGTGTGGAGAGGGGGTATCAGAGCTGTTCTCAGCTATTTAGCAGTAGTCAGCCTCAGAGGAAGTGTGTGCACCACTCCTCCAAGCAGACCAAAGCAGCCTGTAATGTGCTACCTCTCCCTGCCTCCTTGAATACTTATACATTGTGTGTGCTTGATCCATTAACATGTTGTGTGGTCATCGTCTGATACTCTGTTTTCTGCCTTTCATCCCGTCCATGTCTGTGGTGTGAAATATGAGAGTAGTTTTAATAAGCAATTCTTACACCCTATAAAAGGTTATTTGGTCTGTGGGTGTTTAGAGATCATCACAGTGGGTTCATAGGATTCCATAATACACAAGGACACAGAGGCATTATCCTCTGAATTTCTCTACTTTATTACAGAGTATCACAAATACCCAAAAATCACCATTAGCAATTATCACAAAATCACTACTAGAAAGCATAGCTGTGATTAATACAGTGAATCTCTCTCAGCACAAAGAAAGTGTCTGTTCTGGGAAAAACTCTGAATACCAGCATTTCTAAAGACTAAGAAGAATACAGTAAATGTGTGCTTCATTACAAGCCATTGTGAGATGTTTCTAGAGGCTGAGTTGACATGCAAAGTGCAGGATGTCTTCCTCCCAGTTCAGCATATCACTGCAGTTTGAGGAGGGCTGGCTGACATGGCATGGTGGTTTGAACGAGGTATACTATTGCTTGTTTAACAAGCTTAACAAGGATCGGTTGTGTAATTTTGCTGTAATTTTAACTTCCAACATGTTTAATTTTTACAGAGAGAATTTGTTCGTTTTGTAAATGAACAAGTAAAAATGCATACAACTACATGTATGCATTTTTAATTACTCATTTTCAGTGTTGTAAATTAATCTTGCATCATTTTATGCTATAGTCGTTATTCCAGTGTTCTGCTTTCAATGCTTGGGTCTTTCACGTGGGAATGTATCTAATGACAAAATTGTGATTGTGGTTATATTTACACCATTTCCCTAGTAACACTGTGTAACTAAAAGAAAGTACTGGCTTTTTGTTGGGCAAACACCAAAGATTTTGCTGGGCCCACTTAAGGGAGAAATCTGGGTTTGCAAGGAATAAAATCCAGACCCCAAAATCTGGAAGAAGACACTTCTTTCAGAGCTTTGCTACTGTATCGAAGTACGCTCCTTTGCTGCCCGTGTTGCTGTCCTGTTGATTTTTTGTTGTTGTTGTTGTTGTTCACATTGGGGTCTCTTAAATGTTCCTTCTGTAGTTTGAGGGTGAAATTCATCTTTACCTGCAAGACTGGCATGGAGCCCATCAATTACTTAAGCACCACTTTGAGCTAGTTTTGAGATCCTTTGCTTTGTGCTGGACCTTTGTCTAGAGATGATATTCACTTTTTGGATTTTTTCTGAAAACACCTCTCTCATAGTGATGATTAAGATGATTAAGGGATTAGAGCATCTCACTTACGAGGAAAGACTGAGAGAGCTGGGACTCTTTAGCCTGGAGAAGAGAAGGCTGGGGGGAGACCTTATTAATGCATATAAGTATCTAAAGAGTGGGTTGAAGGAAGATGGAGCGAGGCTCTTTTCAGTGGTTCCCTGTGACAGGATGAGGGGCAACTGGCACAATCTGGAACATAGGTAGTTCCATTCAAATATGAGGAAAAACTTCTTTAAGGTGAGGGTGACAGAGCTCTGGAACAGGCTGCCCAGGGAAGTCGTGGAGTCCCCTTCTCTGGAGATCTTCAAGACCCACCTGGATGCAGTCCTGAGTAATGTGCTCTAGGCAATCCTTCTTTAGCAAGGGAGTTGGACTAGATGATCTCTAGAGGTCCCTTCCAACTCCAACAGTTCCTTGATTTCGTGATAATGCCCACAGCAATACTTTGTCTTCTACTGTCGTCTTCCCTATTTGCTGCATAAAGTAGTATTACTGCATCAGTGCAGTATCAGCAGAAGGGTAGATGTCTCTGTTTCCTTGTGTCCCACCAAACCGCCTGAGAGAGATCTAACCAGGATATTCTGGCCAACCACCATTCTTACAGTGAATGTCGGTAGGTCTTTGGTGGCTTTGTAGAGCTGACAAGCTTATCTAGATTTTTGGGAATATGTGCCCAAGCATAATAAGCAGTAATTAGCTAGCAGACTTATCAACTCTTGTTTAGTTCTGAAAGTGTGATACTGTCAGTGTGGCACACATGTCAATGTTAGGTTTTTTTTAGAATGGAAGTAACTAACTGCATTAAAGTTTTACTTTTGCCTGGCTAGAGCATCTCCCAAGAGAAAGAGGCCTAGGGTTTCACCTTTACTTCTTACTTCCCTACAGAAACACATGAAAGCTAATAAAGCTGTTATGTGGAGCAATTTTAACTCTGTCTAATATTCCATGGCAAGCCTGTCTTTATTACTGTCCATTACTGCAGTTAATGGCTGATCTAGATAAAAGAAATTTCTGCACCAAATAAAGCAACCAGTAAGTCTTTGTAGTAACAACTGCACGTGATACGGTATATCAATTCTTTTGCTATGCTGTAATTGCCAAGTATGTTGCTGGAGATTTAAACACTTCCTTCTCACTGAAAACTGTCTTTTTATCAAACTGTTCTCTTGGGTTTTGTCTTTTTCTAGTGACTAATGTATGCTGTTAAGTCACAAGTAAAGTAAAAAAAGTCTCACTTGTTGAAAGGTACTTTCAAAATCTCAATTCATGGGAAAAATTCTGTTCATAGCAACAGAACCTATCATCCTACAGGTTTTAAGTAAGGTTTTATCTTAGTGGTGTCAGCAGGATGCTTAGATTGGACCATTTTGCTGAATGAAGTTCACTGTGAACTCAGGAAATCCTAAAGGTTGGGTAAGCAGAGGATTGGCAGTAGGGTGTCCTGCATGTGGCTGTTGTAGGTCATGGTGTCATGGTCAGGTTCTGATATTGTATATAATGGGTCTTAGCAATGTAAAATGCACAAAAACTTGAGCTTCCACCCTTCTCTCTTCCTCTGTCCATACTGACATCTGCTTTCTGCAGCCTCTGGATCATACAACAGCGGCTTCACAGCGCTCTCCCCCACCTCCTGCCACCACCACTGCTGAACTCTCAAGGCAGGAGACCTTTATGGAGTTTGCACTGGTCTTGTCCTCAGCACCTCTTAACTCAAATAGGCATATGTTATGTCAACTTTGCCTTTGTTGTGGTAACACGTCACTCATGAAATGACATTGTATGAATGAACTTCTTTCTTATAACATGTACAGTTGATGACTTGTGCCATTGATTCTTTTCCTTTTCTTGGGCCTAAAAAACAGTAAAAGTGCAGCTTCTACCATTGGTGTCTGCCTTTGTCAGTCAGGAGATGATTTTAACTGCAGGGTGCAGCTGTGTGATTGGTACGTTTTATAAATGTTTGCAAAATCAAGGAAATACGTGCCCCTTACAAGAGTTACAGTGAAGTGAGAGAATTTAGCCTTTGGTAAGAGAGTGGAGAAAGCAAAGCAGTTGCTTTCTTACTCACAAATGGACCACCCACAGAGGAATATCTCACAGCCTTCCAGATACTCAGCCAAACCATTGCATCCCCTAAAAATTGTGTCTTAATATGTATGCACAGGAGACTAACAGATTTCAGTAAAATTTGTACTGTAGAATTATTGGTATTTAATCATCATTTTAGACATTCCTCCCTTCCCCACCTCCTGTGTGCCTTCAGCCTTTTTTTTTTTTCCTCTACTCTCCTTTGTATCAAAATAAGTAAATGAAAATTACAGAGCTGCAAGATTTAATTTTATTAGGGTTTTTGCTGTCATTGTTTGTAGCTAGTGAAGTAATTAATAATTAATGATGTTTCAATGACAAAGCATCTCAAAAATGAAATGGTTTCCTTAGTCTTGGTTTCTCTTTTAAATATTCCTTATAAAATTCTGCTTCTCCTGTACCTTAATGCTTTAAAGTGTAGGTAGCTTATTTTTATTGCCAAGTGGTGTAATAGTGGAATGACAATTTCAGCTTTCCAGAGTCTCTCATTGTTGAAGTGAAACGTATGTTTGTCTCTGTTCTTGCAAACGAGAATTTTCAATTTGATGGAAATGAACTGTTAACTCTCTAGGTAATGAGTATAAAGCAGATGTTGGAAGATTGATGGGTTTGTCATTCCACCCCAGCACCTTGTAGCACTGCGTGTTACAGGACATGCCTTGCCATCAGGAGCACACTCTGCTCCAGGCTGAACTCCTATATCCCACAGACTCAGTGGTAGAGGATGCTCTGTCCTCCTTCTCAGCATGGTGGCTAAGTGCACTGAGGGGGTGAAATAGGTCATTGTAATTAGGATTTGAAGTCACCTCTGTAATTTCTGATACTTTATGAGAAGAGGGGATCAATGTAAATATAGGTCAGAGTTCAAGCCGGTTCACTTGCCACCTCAAATATTCCTCTTTTAAGAGCAGATTTGGTGATGAATATTTATCTATGTGGGACACAAACTTTCAAAGAGAGGGTGAAGCTTTCTTTCATTGCTCACAGCCAACTTCATTACTTACCTGCTTTTTACAGCAGATTCTAATGATTTGGGGCTAAAGAGTGACTGGCCCACAAAATCCATTAATGCAAAGAATTCACCTTCCCATCCACTTCTTATTGCCCCCATCCTTGGCAAAAAGATGAATGCTAGATGTGACGATCCCATCTTAGTTTTCAAGCTTCTGAAAGAGATCTTAGGTCAAGCCTCACTATGTCTTGGCAGTATGGACCGAAGCCAGTCCTTTCACCAAAGTGGTTCGTTTGAAGTGAAGCCCAAATTAAAATAGCTTTGTATTTCTTTGAGAACACCCACAGATTCTCCCTAAAGTAAATGTTTACTTTGATTTTTATTTTTTTTAATATGCCTATTTCACGCTTTTCTTTTAACTCACATGTATGAAACCCAAGTGTTGGCTTTGCTTTTAGTTTTACTTTTTCCATGGGTCTTGTTTTTAAACTAAATGGTGAAAAAGGCAATTTTATTTTGTTTCATGTGGTCTTTACATAGATACATACAAGATATAGAACATAAATGCTTAGACTAAGTGATCTTAAATGTAGATCTTGCAAGTTCTCTATTTACTCTTTTGTTAACCTAGCAGTAATCTTGAGTAAAAACTATGATAAGAAATTATCTAATACAAAGCTAGCATTTTGTGTGGGTGGTACCAGAGCCCTAGTAGTGTTGGAAGGATTTTCATCTTCATGGATAATGCATGATGAGATAGTGCTTGTTAGTGGCTTAGAAGACCTGTGTCCAAGTTTATCTGTGATGTAACAACATTGGCTCTTACACAGAGGTGATTGGCCTCATATGCCATCATCACTGTGAAGTATGATTATGAAAATGTGATATGGCCCTAGGTCTTCCGAGGAGTTGGCATAATATCCTGCATGTTCCTTTACCCTGGTAGTAAATACACTACAGCTTTCTTTGTATCTTTATAAATCACTAGGATTCGAAGCATAACTGACCAATTATATTTCCACTCTGATCATGTATATGCAAATTCTTCCCCTTTCTGATGGCAGCTGAGATTTTTCAGCATTTTGCTACCATTTATTTCATTTGCATGTCTACAAAACAGTTCCTTGCAGTATTGATGCCAACAAGACATTAAGTTCCAGTGATGTTAAACCAGCTGATTTGCGCATTGCTAACATAGAAACAAGATTACATTCTTGTTTTCTTCAGTAATATTTGCAATTAAATCAATGGTGGCTTGGGTCATTAAGAGTTAATGGTCTGATTGTGCTCCCATTAAGTGGAAAAATTAGCATTAGCTTCGGTGATAAAGAAGCAGAGCGATGAATTCAGGGTTGGCTTGTAACTTGGTTGCTGATCCTTGGTGCTAAGGACTATCTTTATAATTCTGTGGAATGAAAAACTTTTTACAAAGCTTCCAGGTGACATATGGTGACTTTTCACATTCAGTTTCCTTCCTTTAATCGCCTATAAGAATGTCAAACTCATGAAAGATCATGAATTCCCTGCAGTAAAGAGTCTTGTGAAGTATATACTGAAACTTGGGAACCTGAAGTTGCATGTAGATATCCTGTTGGGGAAAGGACCATCTGCCTGGAAAAAGAATTAACTTTTGACTTGCTCTTTTTCAGATATACTGTTTAAGTAAGGCTGATGATAGGAGGATGCTGTGGCTGTGTTTAAAAAATGCCACGTGCTTCTGTATGTGTGCAGCTGAGTGGCAGTTCTGCATCTGCCTTCCTAAGGAGCCATCCTCCCAGGACAGAACTGTCTGCCACGAAATTGCAGCTGCTAGTGGTGCAGATAGATTGCAAAACAACAGGAAAGCCACATCGAAATCTAAATTTCACTCCCAAAACCTCCTCAAGTGATGTAAATGTATGGAAGGCAGTTAGAAAAATAGCAGCGTAGTATGGTGGAAAAATACCCCAACAGGTAGAGCTCCTCTTCCGCTGTTAGGAAAGTTCCTTTTTCTTGAAACTACAGGATGTTTCAAAAGAAGAAAATTAAGTTCTTATCCTTGTGTGTGCAGTAACTGCTGAGCTAGCCAATTCCTGTGTGGCAGCAGGAGG
>JAHREE010000444.1:3430223-3499411 GCA_033628505.1 Tringa tobata
ACTGATACTTCATCTTCAGTTTTCTTCAGAACAACCTGAGGTCTGTTCTGGATGTGATCATAGGTTCAGATATCATCAAATACATTTCCTTTTATTTTAGCTGTTAAATAAAACAATTTTGGGAACACTAGCATATACTTCCTCATTAAAGGAAATGGATTTCTCACTTTCTGGTCACTAAGGTAATAAATTGGTTGTGGCTTATTTTAGTCAGCTTCAGGACCTAATAAAATGCAACTGCTGTCACTCTGTTTGCTCTGGTTAGTCATGGTAAGATGTTTTGAAGGACCTCCAAGTGGCAGTGGACTCTTACTTTTGGCCAAAGTAATATTATATCTTAGATGCCCCCAGAAAAGTAAGGACTTACTGTTAGTATAAAATCACTACAACACTTCTGTTGGCATTTATACCATTTAATCTTCTTTCCTTTAAATGAAAACTTTTCTTAGAAGACAAATGGATTAAATCTGCTCACTACCAGTATTATCCCAAAGCTATCTTCAGTGTTGGAAAATTAAGGTTGAATTCAGTTACTCTTACTATTTTACAGAGCAAGCATGTTTTCTCTTTTATGAAAGACATATATCACTATACTCTGTTCAGCTGTTCCTTTCTCAGCCATATAGGGTCTCAGTGGTCTTGTGGGATGCTCAGCATACATTATAAACACTTCCCTACACTGGCTCAATAAAGCAGCTTAATTCAGTCACAAATTATTTTGGCTAATAAACAAGGAAGATTCTAATTTCACAGCTGTACATGAGGTTTTTTTTACACTGGTGCTGTTTTTTTCTTAATTGCTCCCTTAGGAGCTAAGTTGTATCTCTATGGAGCAACAGAGGGTACAGGTTTGGTTGTTTACTTGTTTGTTTCTCTCTCTTCCTGACCTAGTTAGTGTAGCCTTGTAAAGAATGACCTGACCTTGCAAAGTCCAACATGAGTGAGATCAATGGTAGTTTTCTATCTGCTGTACAGCATTTGTTTTCTGGCTTCTCTATCTCAAGAGTGGCCATGGGAAAGTATCATGGAGTATCTGAAGATGAGTAGTCAGGCAGAGGTACAGCTTTATCCTTGCAGTTATCTTGGAAAGGGTGGTTTTTTTTGTAGCAGCCCATTTCCCTGTGGTCGGTTCTTCTGTTTGTGCAGCCCAGGGCTTGTTTGCACTGGGAGTGTCAGGACCATTCTGTGGAGAAACTAAATTTTATATAATTCTGTATAATCTTTCCCATACACTCCTCAGCTATCTTTTCTACTTTTTTTTTTCCAGGTCCCTACATTGCTTCTCCCCACTTCTTAAACTCATTTTATTATTTTGGGGAATAGATTTGGGAATCCTGTAAGTCTGCAGGTTTGATGTGTTCCTGTGAACTATGGAAAGTCTGCCCTCTTTCATTCCTCTCTCTTTGCCATCTTTTTACTGTCATCATTTTATCCAGTATCAACATGTTTTCCAAAGAAACAGATAGCAATGACCTTGACTTAGCTCTCAGGATCAAACATGGTTCAGCAGACATGCATCAGGGTCTACGTGTATCAGGGTCTTTAATCTCTCTGGAGGTTATTTTTTCCTGTTAGTTCTCTAAAACAGAATAGAATATATAAGGAGTTTTACCTTTGTACGTTACAATATCCAAATTGCTAGTGAGAACAGGGTGCTTCTGGCTCCCTTACTGATACCATGGCCTGTCACCTGGTGGGTCACTAAGAGAGAGGGCAGCTGTGATTGTGATGGATGGGCTCTGCCGGTGCTGGGGAAGCAAGCTGGGATGCACCTGCTTTGAAGCCAGCTGTTTTTTCTCAGTTGTCCAGTGACTCTTTTGTATAGGAATCATAAGAGGACATCATTCATGCTTAAAGTTCTGACAACAGCTCTTCCCACTGGAAGCTATCCTACACCAAAGATCACCTGTAATAGCAGACTTCCCTAAGGCAGCAATTGGTAGCTGTGGCTCTTTTAAGTTTTTGGATTAATGTTACTATAAAGATTAATCACAGATAGGAATCCATTTTGGTAGATCTAAATTGTATTTTAAAAAATGTACTGCAAGATAGTAGCAGCTGCCAAATTGAAAAATAAATTGCTGTATTGAAAATGTCCGATGCCCTAGACAGTTTTTGGTCTTTCTAGCAGTAGAACAGACTCAATTCTGTTGTAAAAGTTTTTCAGCTATTGGAAAGCTATTTGCAGAACTCATTGTATGTTACTTATGTAATTTGGAGCAGAAGAAAATGAGCTGCATCAGAATGGTCAGTATTTCATTTATTATTTCCATCTCTTCGTGCCATACCTGCTGCGCCTCCTTTTTCATGAAACTAATGCTTCTGGATATTTTGTGGAACAGAATAATACAAGAAACGTAGCATCTCGGAAATATTTACACTGCTCTTTGGGATACATCTGACCATCTTATTCTTAAAAAGAGAATACTTAAACCAGGCTAAACTTCTCTATTTCTAGTGCTGAGATACTAAAGCATGAGTTTGTGAAATAGCTACCACCTTGGTTTAAACTGGAACTGACTCTAGAAAACAAGAATGTGGCGAGAGCTAGAAGCGGGAGGTTTGTCTCCAGAACCCTTGCTGCTGCCCTCTGGCTCCTTCAGTCTTGAATTATTTGAGGCAGGCATTCAGTTGGGCACTTTTTCTAGTCTGTTGTGATATTTCCTTACCGTGTTATACCTGAAAGGTTTTCATATTATTTATTACTGAAACCTTGTAATTACTTTTGTTCATTGAGCTTATCTGCTCGATACTGGATAAATACTCTCATTTAAATGAAGAATGTCAGAAGCCACTCTGGAGCCTTTTTAACACAATGCTGATATTTGATATTTTACTGTGCTATTAAGAGGGATAATGTGATATGTATGCCACTCAGGGAGGAAATGAAGCCTGCCTTTGGCAGATTGTACTTGCTGGAAAATTGATTTGGACTCTGTGTTTTTCTTGATTATTTTTTTTTTTAAGCAAAAACCAAATTGCTGAGTATCTGTAAGTGATGAAAATTGTTAAGCTAAAATAATTTTGAATGTTAAAATCCAATCATACTCTTATTCCTTTCCGTCAAAGTAGGACTAAGCATTAGGTGCTAAGTAAAACCATTTCTAATTCACTGTGTGAGCAGGAAAGAGCACTTGTGCCAGTCTCCTGAAGGATGCTGTTGAGAAAAAGGGGAAATGCCATATTATATTTTTAAATAAGCATCATGAGTGGAAGAGGTTTCCAGTGAGACCGAAGTTAGATCCCATCTAGTGGAAAAGGAATTTGTTTCAGATATTTCTTCAAAAGGGAATAAAAATTGTTGAGGGCATTTAGGAGAGATTAATAGAGTGCTATGGATGTCTGCGATATAAATCGTGAGTCATGCTGTCAGAAAGATCAAAGTCAGTGGAGAAACTTAATTTTAAATGACTAACAATTCAGTGTGCATTAATAAGGAAAATAAATGCATTTTGGACAATGAGGATTTGTAAGAGAAGGCCAGTCAGCATAGGAAATAATTTATCGTGTAAGTTGTTTGAAGTTAAGATAACTGCATCAGGCAAAAGAGGACAAAGCTAAGCTGGCTGGCAGAATTTATTTGTGGCTGAAAGGAAACAGAAGGCCTATGAAAGAAACAAGCAAAAGGAGAATATCAATGACATTCCTAATTCAGTAATAGAACACTGATGGCAACAGGACATTCAAATGCAGACAATGGGGACAAATTTGGCATAAGCATGGGGAGGAAAAGCAACACACTAATTTAAAAAATATATCTAGAATTGAATTTCACTTTATCTGCTTGGAATCCAGCTGGGGGTATTTAATAACATCAGAGTAATAAGTAAATGCTCTGTTATCAGCAATTTGGAGAGTTAGGCTGGTACTGAGTCATACACAGCATCTTTACTACTTGTACATTACACTGTTTTGGCCAGTAAAAGAGGGGCTGCCAGACCTTGTGTCCCCCCGTGAACTGGTTGCCAATTTAGATTTCAGCGCAGTATTCATCTTCTTGTCAGCCCAGCTTTCTGAAAGATGCAAATTTTTTGGTGTCCTATACATAACAATAGCAGATCTAGAGGAAATACCTCCCAAAGTGTTTTATTTGGGCAATTTTATGACAAAAATAGTTTTAATTCATCTAAAAAACTAAGGTGTCTAATTCATACCTGTAGCAAAGTATTTAGCACAGCTCTCCTCTATTGCCAGGAGCTGTTCATGTTTTGCTCTTCAGATGGATGAAGCAGTCTTAGTTTTCACAGCTAATTAAACCTGAGTAAAGAGTACAAATTGGATATAAGAGCAAGTTATTAATAATCTGACTGGTGGTGTGAGTTGCCATTATTGAGTTGAACTCACTACTGAGGCAGTGACTTGCAGCAGGATAGATGTATCTCATTTAAGCTGGTATAACTTTTAGAACGATAGCTATTTTTACACTATAAGGGCTTCGAGACATAAAGCTGTTTCACTTTATCCTTAAAGTAGTAGGGAAAAGAAGCTTGCCAGTTAAATATATTACCAGTGAGCTGGTTTTTTGATATTATATTCCCTTCCAGTGTTACCCCATTACACCTCTCAGAGCTTTCTCATTTCTCCTGCTTATTGATGGTCTCGGCTACTGGCTGTTGACCAATGACAGAAGCTAGGATGAGGAGATACTGCTTTAAGTTCAAATCTAACTCAGAGTTTTGCTTCTTTTTTTTAACTGCTGTATCTCATATGTTACTTAAGGAGTTTCACCAGGGGTTTTTGTTTTTTTTTTTCTTGTTTTTTCCCCTCCTATTCCCAAGATTTGTAGAGTCAAGAAACTGAGGGAGAGCAAACTCTCTCTTCTATCCCAGTTACTCTAGATTTTTGCTGTGCCCCAAATTTGTGGGTTTTGTACTAAAACTTTATACAAATTTAGCAGTTATAAAATATAAACATAGTTCCTCTGATGTTATCTCTACCAGCCATTCTTATTGCTAGTTTTCAATAGATCAATTGCAGAAAAACACTGGATTATGTCTGCATAGATCCACCAGGAGAATGACAAGTGGAAACAACAGAAGGTTTGTTTCTGTGCATTTTCTCAGCCAGAGAAGAAGGTGGAAAACAAAGAGGAAAAGGATGTAAAATTTTATGTAGACTTAGACATTTTTAAAGGTTTAGGAAATTATTTTGGCTGTCGTCCTTTGCTCTAGTGAAGTAAATGTTGTCATGGCCACTGGCTCAGAACTGAGCAGGAAAGAATTCCTTGCAACCTGTGTTTTTATTTTAAAATTAATTAACATTTCTCTCCACTTTGATTCAGTTAGAGGAAAATACAATATGAGAGAGATTTTCTCACTGGGCTTTTTCCAGGCAGTACATAGCACTTTTGGCACCAAGTAGTTGTCCGGTAGTAAAGACACCTGCAGCCTCTTGGGTGAATTGCCTTGATGCAGTATATATGCACTAACATCAGAAAAATGCAGTGGTTGCAGGAGTGAGAGGGGAAGAGCCTACTTTAGTCTGTCCTCACTCGTTGGTTAGGGTTATGCCTTGTTTTAGCTGTGCCCAGTGACTGAAGTGCTTAGGAAAGGGTCCCTATCTAGTGATCACAGTGGTGTGGCTGGACATGGGGTGCTTTCGGTCCACCTGTTCCAGCAACCTGTCTGGAAGGAGCTATGCTCCCTCAGTCATCAGGTGGGACTTGGTGGTATCTTTGTGCTTGAAAGCAGTCAGAGGTTTAGAAATCTCTGTCAAGGTTTTAGTGGCAACGCTGATGAGTGAGGAGTTGACTGCCAAAAGGCTTCTTCACCAGCTGCCTATGATGGCACCGTGTGATTCAAACACACTCTTGCCTCTCTGGGAATAAATCTTGGCCCTGTGAACTAGAGAAATTCTGCAGTTGCAATAACTTTCTAATTTTCAGACTGTCAGGGATAATTTTGAGACATTGTGACAATGTGTCTATACAAAGGTACAGCAAAACACAGCAGCTGGAAGAGTGGAAGGTGGAGGGGGCTTTTGTTCATTTTTTCTATACAGCTTTTTTCCAGTAGCCAGTGTAGGTTCATAAATACCACAGTCTTAAACACCTGGGTTTGTGCCTGAGATTGTACTTCAGTGCTCATTTAGTAAGGAGCTGCTGTTTTGTTATTACTAAAAATTAACTGTCCCCCCCTTGTGAACTGTGTGCAGTGATGGAGCATGTTCTGTGTCAGTGAAGCAAGCCTTTATGGCACATGGTGAATCCTGCAAAGGAAAGCAACTCCTTGAGGATTTCCAAAAGTCAGCATCAGGAGTACAATGAAGGATGTGGTAAACACTTCCCATCAGCCCATGGCATGGAAGTTAGTGGCTGACCAAAGTCAGACAGATGCACTCTTCCGGCAGAACAGCCACAGATAGGAGCTATAATTACAGAAAGTAGATATGTAACGATGAGTTTAATTATTAACCACTTTCCTGTATGCCTTTGAGTAACGGTAGTATCAGAGCACAGAGCGCTGGAAACCCTGGAGCTTTGTTGAAGCTGCATCCTGTAGGAAAATTGAGAGCGCTCTGAAATCATGCAGCTCTACAGCGGTCTACCAGGCATGAACAGCTTTATTTTTTTAATTATTTGCTCTTGGAATTTTTGCTGTTCTCTTAAAGGTGTAATTCTATACAAGTCACCCTCCTACCAAGGTATGGTTTGTCAAGCTCTCTCTGTTTTCAAACTAATTAACAGAATCATAGAATAGTTTGGTTTGGAAGGGACCTTTAAAGGTTGTCTAGTCCAACACCCCCCCCACCCCCTTGCAATGAGCAGGGACCTCTTCAGCTAGATAGATTGCTCAGAGCCCCATCCAACCTCACCTTGAATGTTTCCAGGGGTGGGGCATCTGCCACCTCTCTGGGCAACCTGTTCAGTGTTTCACTTCCCTCATTATAAAAAATTTCTTCCTTGTATCTAGTTTGAATCTACCCTCTTTTAGTTTAAAAACATTACCCCTTGTCCTACAGGCCCTACAAAAAAGTTTGTCCCCATCTTTCTTATAAAGGCCTTTTGAAAGGCCGCAATAAGGTCTCCGAGAGCCCTCTCTTCTCCAGGCTGAACAACCCCAACTCTCTTAGCCTGTCCTAACAGGAGAGGTGCTTCATCCCTCTGATCATTTTTATGGCCCTCCTCTGGACCCACTCCAGCAGGTACGGCGTGTCTTTCCTGTGCTGCAGGCTCCAGAGCTGGATGCAGTACTTCAGGTGAGTTCTCAACAGAGTGCAGTAAAGGGGGAGAATCGCCTCCCTCATCCTGCCAGCCATGCTTCTTATGATGCAGCCTGGGATGTGGTTGGCCTTCCAGGCTGCGAGTGTACATTATTGGCTCATGTCCAGCTTTTTATTCACCAGTGCAACAGAATTTCCTAAAATTCTAGGTAGGGCTGCTCTCAATCCCTTCACCCCCTAGCCTGTATTGATATCAGGGGTTGCTCCAACCCAGGTACAGGACCCTGCACTTGGCCTTGTTGAACCTTATGAGGTTCACATGTGCCCACTTCTCAAGCTTGTTCAGGTCCCTCTGGGTGGCATCCTGTCTTTCAGGCTTGTCAACTGCACCACTCAGCTTGGTGTCATCTGCAAATTTGCTGAGGGTGTGCCCAATCTCACAATGCCATTCATGAAGATATTAAACAGTATCTTGTTTCTTGATATTAAACAATACCAGTCCAAAACAGTCCCAGTATGGACTCCTGAGGGACATCACTTGTCATCTCCCTGTCCTCCATGTGCCTTAGCATGGCTTCTAGGAGGATCTGTTCCATGACCTTCCCAGGCACAGAGGGGAGACTGACAGGTCAGTAGTTCCTAGCATCCTCCTTTCTACCTTTGTTAAAAATGGGTTCAATATTTCCCTTTTTCCAGTCACCAGGGACTTCACCTGACTGCCATGACTTTTCAAGTATCATGGAGAGTGGCTTGGCAACTACATCAGCCAATTCCCTCAGGACTCTGGGATGCATCTCATCTGGTCCCGTTGACTTCTGTGTGTTCAGGTTCCTCAAGTGGTCACAAACCTGATGTTCTTTACAGTGGGAGGGACTTTTCTCCCTTAGTCCCTGCCTTGTGGTCCATCCACTTGAGAGGTGTGAGGACAGAGGTTGCCAGTGAAAACTGAGACAAAGAAATTTTTGCCTCAGCCTTCTCATCCATTGTTACCAGTTTGCCAGTCTTGCTCATCGGGGTAATGCTTTCTTTGACGTTCATTTTCTGGCTGACATACCTGTAGAAGCTCTTCTTAGTATTCTGTGTCCCTTGCCAAGTTCAGCTCCAGCTGTGCCTTGGCCTTTCTGACCCTATCCCTATACAACCGGGCAGCATCCCTATGCTCTTCCTAGGATACTTGTCCCTGCTTCCACTGCCTGTGCATTTCCTTTTTGCCCTTTAGTTTGACCAGCAGGTCTCAACTCAGCCATGCCAGTCTCTTGCCCTCCTTTCCTGATTTCTTACCTGGGGATTGAGAGCTCTTGTGCTCTATGGAAAGCATCCTTAAAGATCTGTCAGCTCTGTTCTGCTCCCTTGCCCCTGAGGGCAGTTTTCCAGGGGTTCCTATTGACTAACTCCTTGAACAACTGGAACTTTGCTTTCCTAAAATTCAGGGTCCTGACTTTACTCTTTGCCTGACCCATACTCCTCAGGACTGCAAACTTCACCAGTGTATGATCACTGCAGCCCAACCAGCTTCCAATATTGACGCCACCAATTAGCTCGCTTACTTATCAGCCCTCTGATAAGGCTATTACTTGGCTTAAGAAGTTATCTTTGCACTCCAGGAGTCTCCTGGATTGCCTGCAGTTCACCATGCTACTTTTCCAGCAGGTGTTGGCGTGGTTGAAGTCCCCCAGCAGGACGAGAGCCGGTGGGAGCGATGCCTTCTGTAGCTGGAGTAAGGAGGCTTTGTCAATAGGCTCCCCTTGATCGGGAGCTTTCTGGCAGCACGGTGGCTTCCAGCTCCTCCTGTTTGTTGCCCATGCTGCAGGCATTGGTGTATTGGTCTGCATTCCAGACCTACAGTTGCGTGTTGTCTGTTTTAATAAAATAAACTTATAAATATACTCTTAGATACAAATTCTAGGGTAATTGATGTAGCCTGGTTCTGTTATCAAAAAATACAAGGCGGCTGTAAATCTAATGGGTTTACAGCTGCTTGACTTCACAAGAGCGTTATTAGGCATTTGGAGTGTCCGGCTAAATGTGTCCACTACTTTTTATGCACTCTCTTACTGTGTAGATAGAGCAACTACAAAATTCATTGAGTAGTGTCACTGGGAAACCTGTTACCCACAAACGAATAGGAACTGTAATACTTATATAGACCTTCAGCTGCTCTAAACTGTCATAGCGCGACTGGCTGCCCAACTTGCTCATGACAAAACAGTCCTTGAAAATGTTGCCATTTCATATAAAGGGAAAAGTTTTAAAAAGTTTTGTTTACTACCCTGCTAGTTGCTTTGGAAGTCTCAGAGAAAGAAGGTACACAGATAAGAGCAAATATTTTGATGGCTGGGACTGGTAAGGGAACTAGTCTGACCGGTCAGAGCAGGGGGAGGAGATGCTACAGCTGCCAGCTTCTCCAGTTGGAGTGTTCTTAGCTTCTATTCAATGCATGCGATGCCTAGGATCCTTCCAGTTTCTTGAGGGTTATCTATTCCTTTTGCCATCTTCATTTTCCGCAGGGTTTAGAAGTTGAAATTATGTATTTATCAGCACAAGACATAAACACCAGATCTCTGTACCTCATATTTTTTTAAGGAAAAGTGGATGTATGTGCCGCATGGAGCTAACTCTGCCTTTCCGGAGATCATCTTATGTAAATCCAAACTTGAATTAATTTTTTCTCTAAAACTATTTTTGTACACACACATATGTTTGCATTTGAAATGTCAAGTGCATCTTCCAGTGATTGTTGTTAATCTTGGCCTTCTATGCGTCCTTCCGTATATTTTATAATTTCCGATGAGTAGAAGTGTAATTTTTAATTATGGTTGGAAGTCAGCAGTGCCAATTGCTGAGAGGAAAGGCTGAGCGCTCTTCATTGCAAAAGCATTTTTCCCTCTAACACCTTGTTTCTGCAGACACAAAGCATTAAGCTCTAGAGAAAAAAAAACCAAAACAGTTCTGCATAAACTTGTAAGAACTTGCTTTGTTTTATATGAGAACAGACCCTCAGGACGTTCATCAGCAACGTGTCACATTGTCTTCACTTCTGTTGTCCGCTGTGCCAAGAAATATGTATGACTGCTTGAGTCTGTGAAGAATTTATAAAAATGCTATTCTTGATGTGAGAATCAACTGCATCCCAAACCAAATCACCAGTCACTGGAAGGATGAACATGGAGAAGTCGATGCAAAACAGTAGCCATCGATTTTGTGGTTCTATTGAATTCTCTTTGTTACCAGCATGGTGTTTTGTCAGAACGTAGTGAATTTGTGGGAACTCTACTTAATTTTGATGTGTAGGTGACAAAACACTGGTGCTTGCAGAGAGTCAGTTTATTCTGCAGCTCATTCTGCCATAACCAATACCAGCCAGTGCTGTTTGCAGTGTTTCCTGCTGTGGTTGTGCACTCAATGCATATCACATGTGGCCAGTGGAGACTGGAAACTGAGGTATTTTTGAAACCAGTGAGTCTTTAGTATGAGAAATGCTTATGTAGTAGCAAAACAAATACAACAGTAGCAAGGGATGCTGTTAACATGGCTCAGATCCTGTCTTATCCAGGGTAATTTTTCAGAGGATAATAAGAAAAAACTACGTTTCTAAGTAATCAGAGATAGCTTCCAAAACATCATAAATCTGAACTCCTGGAGGCCAGGCAAACTTAGTGGAAGATGATAGAAACTTTGAAAAGCTGACTCAACGTTCTAGTTGTTCCTTTATAAATCTGCTTCTAAAAGTCAAAGAAAATGAGTTTCATTTTCTTTCTGCTGGAGAGAAAATTGCTGCAAAATACTGACGCTTGTGAAAAAAAAATCACTATCTTTGACTTGTAAAACTCTGACTTGTTTTACAACAATTAATACTAAGGAGTTTTTCTGTAGTTAAGAGGAAAAAAAGTGCATTAATTTGTACCTTATATGCAGAAGCAAATGTTTTCAAGGATCTATGCTCTCCTTAAGAGAGAAAGGTTGCTGTTTTCTACACTAGCACTGATAACCATTGAGCCAAGTAAGAAGATGGGGAAGGAAACCCAGGGTCACTGTGGAATTTGCATCTAAGAGTTTAATTTATTGAAAAATCTCTTGATTTTAATATAAATGGGTGGAGTCATTTTTGCGCTAAAACATAGACCCCCTGGCATAAGAAACTACACAAGGATGCTCTTATTGCTGCCTGGTAATCTGACTTTCTCTCTAATGTCAGCAGCCATTCAGCATGCTATGCCAAGAGGATGCAGGTGTTACAGAAAGAAAAAGAAAGCAAGCAATTTAAGTAGTTCCCCTTTAAGTAAGTGCTTATTCAACCATGTGATGTGCAAGAAGAATGCTTATTAATATATTGAAAAAAAAAAAATCTATAATCCCTAGGCATAATTAGGAAAAAAGTGAACACTGAGATACATTTCATTTAAGCATTAGAAGATCAAATGCAAAATAATCTCCCACAACCCAACACCCCAAAAAAATCTGTTAATTATGAATAATTGCCCTTCTGATGATGATATGAAAGGTGCTCTTCACTAGAAGCCTGTAGCTTTCAGTTCCTGGATAATAAAGAGGTGGAAAGTGTTAAATATTTCTATATTTTGCAGTCAACAGAAAGACTGACGTCTCCTCCTCCCCTGCTGTTACAATTGCACTTTTAGGTAGATAAGCTGTATAGCTCAGGATATGGTGAGGTGTCAGTCCATGTGAGCAGGAGATGGTGTTCTACCTGTGGTGGGAGAAGGCAGCTACTGTTGAGGAAAAGAGTATGTCTGTGTCATATATCATACATATCTTTCAGCAAATGTTAGGTCTAGGGGTAAAAGAAAATTGTACTTAGCATTTTAGGGTAAATGCTAATCAAGAGGAAATCTTCTGGCCTCAGTTGTACCACTTGTTTCACTGAAGAGCAAAGACTTGCTCTAGCTCGATGAAAGTAGAGAGATGAGGGCCATGAGACATCTTTGCCTGTATCAGCCCAAAATAAATGAGGTGGGTAGAACTTTGCCAGAAGTATGTATTATCTTGACTTAATTAACAGTGCTAATTTCTGTTCCATTTAATATTGCTTGTAGCTGTCAGAGATAAATTATGTAAAGCTGTATCCAAACACATTAACCAAGCCAGATAAAATCTTGGCCTTTTGAGACTGCAGAGCAGTGAGCATATGCAAAGTGAATGCTCAGGATTTCTATATTGTGCTGATTTTTTTTTACAGGGTCAAAAATTTTCTAATCTCCAAAGCAACTTAAAATCTTTTTTTGGAATGAGGAAATCTCCTTTTGGTTTGAAATGTGTTTTTGAACATAAATAGGCTTTTATGAAATGCGAGGGTTCTGTCATGATGTTCCTGGATTTTAACATGCTGTATTCTGATAAAGAAATACAATCTGTCTGCTGTTTTTATCTGCTGGAAAAGTCAGAAGATTTTCCTTAATTATCTGGGAATTTAAGAAGAACCCCTTTGGGAATTACAACGTGCCTGTGTGGTCAAGAGTAAATCAGATGTGTAACAGCTCGATCTAATACTCCAAACTGCTAGGGAAGAAGCTGCGCTGTGGAGAGCTGGGTTTTGCTATCATGAGGCTGAGTGATGTACTTCTGGAAGTGTTTTTTCAATATGTTTCTTGTTTCAAGTTTAAGAACTACAAAAAGAAAAAATGAGTGCCAGAAATGCTGTATTCATTTTTTGCACATCTCTTATTTATCTATAGGCTCATACTTCCAAGGGCAAATCAACACCAGTGTTTGTGGGTACAACTTGCATATTTGGGTTTCTAGTTGTGCTGGGTACAAGGAAAACTCAGTTGATGTTACAGCAGCTTACAGTGAGACAAACTATGGAAGTAGTTGTCAGTAGAAGCTGCCCAAAAGCAGTTGTTTTCCAAATTTTTGTGAGCTAGGCGTATATATATTTATAAACACAAGCTGATTCTATAAAATGTGCGTGGAATTCAGTTACACCCATGACATGCCTGATACACACATATTTGATAGCTGGCTTGCTGACAGTATGGGAAAGCACTTGCTTGTGAGGTGTACGGCTCTCATCCATCTCTGAGAACCTGGCCTGTGGCCTTTGTGTGTTTCCTAAACAGAGTGGGTTCTGCTGGGTACATATGGACAAGAGAGGAGTATTCTTGATTATTACTGTATCATGAATGAAAATTTACCTTGTTATTTTAAAATAATAATTTATCGTGTTAATCTTTTGTCTCCCTGATAAAATACACACAAAAATACCTCTCAAACAAGTCAGCAGTCTAGGGAACAGATCACAAATGGAAGTATTTTTTATTGTACTTCCTTTTTTCCCCTCCACTTTTTATTAAAATTGTCCTTTCACATACTAGGTACCAGCACCACTTTGAGCAAGACATGCAGATTTTCATTGCTTTCAGGCTTCTGAAAGCCAGGGCCCAATTAGAAGCTTTCTCTTCCTATAAGTGAATGGGACAACAGGTGTAAAACAACCCAAGGCTTCTGGCTAAGCTTGCAGACATCTCAGATCATTTATTCTTCTTTTTTTTTTCCCAAATCCAGTCATTCCCTTGGCTCAAGAGAAGTTTTATTTCTGAAGGAGTTCTTTAAAATTACCTCCTTTAATCACAGAGTTGGAGGGAGGTTTGATTGTTCCTTAATACTGCAAATGACAGCAAATTCAACAGCAGTTTATCATCCTCTTCTGTCATTGATACTACACTGATAAGGTACTACACCAAAGGGTGATAAAGCTTAATTTTCCATCTGAACTCTTTTATGTTCTGTAAGGGAGTGTGTCAGCATTGTAGGGCTGGTGCTTTGTGCCTGACATAATTGGTACTGAAGTTTTTAGTACTCTGTTTCCAGTTTAAGGGTGCCTTTTTGTTATCAGAATCTTTGCATTTCCTCTCTTCTCCAGTCCCCTCAGGTTCCTCCTTTCCTCAGAGATCATACACTGAGAGCAAGAAGTAAAATTGAAATTTGGGTACTCAACAGGCAGTGGAAACTGTAGCACACTTTTTATGTTCATCAAAAAAGGATCTCTTGCAAAGCCAAGTCACTGACCTTTTCTCTTCATCTATCATGGGACTTCTCGGGAAGAGCTGAGCTCTGCTCTGTGGTGAGCTTGCCTGGTGGAAGGAGGTTCACAGACATATCCTGTGAGCACATGTAGGGCTCAGCTGAGCGCTGACAATGCCAGTATTAGGTCCTTTTTGATTATTCACTAGTGTGTCTAGGTGTCACACTGCAGACTGCGTGGGCTTTTTTAGGATTCTCTCCTTCCTGCTGAAGCCTGCACAGAGTATCCCACAGTTGTGAGATTCACAGAGACCTAAACAAGATGCTTTTTGCTCCAACTATAGCCATGGTCTACATGGAGAAGTGCAGTCTAGGACTGTGTTCACTGTGGAGGTCAGAGGGGAAGGCTGTGCTTAAACCAAGCTCTTTATCTCTTTCCTAAAGCCCTGCAGGGCAGGTATAACCAAAGTCTCCCACTGCTACAAGTGTTAGAGTCAACTCAGAGATGCCAAGGCAAGTCAAGGGGAGGGAGAGGAAAAAGGGGTAAGAAGGTAGTGTAGATGCCTTGCTGTTTCAGCCACAGTTACCTATATAGGATCCTTTGGGTTTCCAAACAGCTACTTGGAAGCATTTTGTTTGAGATGGGAGCATGGCTTTCTAAGCCTGTAATGTATTGGTCTTTGAGACTTAATGCATATATTACATTGCTTGTCAGTTTGTGGTATGATTTCAGGCTTTGTGGTTATGGGTTCCTCCAGTGAGGCCTATTTTATTTAGCATTCAGCATATTAATTGCGCGTAAACCTTCATATCTGCAGCTCCTACAGCAGTCATATCTCTGAAGAAGCCTAAGATGTCATAATATTTGAAAGATAAAAATACGCATTTTTTGCTAGCACCTGTAATTTAGGTAGCAAAATAATTGGGTAGGAAGCATCTCTTATCTCTTGTTGAATCTGATATGAAAGACAGTTACAGCTTTTCAAACCTGGCTAAAACTATGAATTATCCTACAATATTTGGATGGATCTAATTTAAGCAGCTGTCAGACAGAAATATTCTAGATTCTGTATATTAGTAACACTTACAGAGGGGCTATGGCTGTTTCCAAAGACTTTTTTTTTTGTTGCGTGAAATAGGGAGAACTCACTTAGCACAGTAACTACTGTGGAGATGTTTGAACAAATAAATTGCTTGCATGAAATAATTATTTCTAATAGAGAGGAGATGACGTTTGGATAGACTTCAATCATTCTTACAGCATCCTTGTGAGAGGTATATCAGAAACTCTGGGAGGTCTGTTCTTTTAAATGTTGGCATACTGCTCAGGTTACTGCAAGAATTGTTCCTTTCCATTTCAGGAGCGTTGTGGGTATGGCTTTGCAAGTTTTATTTTATCTTATTTTCCATGTGAAGGACACGTTCAAAAAAACTAGGAAGAGCCTTTAGTAATCACATCACCGTTAACCAACAAAGGCTATAAGGACCCTCTATAAGACAAATTACAATTAGAACTGAAGTATCAGTTGGGAATTGGGCTGTAATTCTGACTAGCTTTTATACTGTCTTTTGATATGGTACAAATCCTTCCTACTTATAAAGACTCTACTTGCCTGATTCTCAGCCTGGGGCTTTAACGTTCTGCTTAGCGTTCATTTCATTTGGTTTGGTGCTCACCCACTGTATTTTGGATGTTTGTTACTATGCTTTGCCTGAGCTGAACTGCTCCACCTGATGGTGAAAACAAGAAAATGCCATCTCGCATGCACTGAGGATTTATTTGAAAAAATGTTGTCTAGTGGAAGCGTTTAATGCTGTAAGGGTATTGGTGCCTTAATCCAGGAGACCTGCTAATAGTGTTCTGCCCCTTTTATACTTGGATGTAGAGTAGTTAAGGTTATATAAAGGAATGGCACAAAGATCTTGAATCCACAGTTTTCTTTCATGTTTCTAGTGAGATACCCAGTGGGTGGATACTTGCACTGTAGACATGTGCTTCCCAAAGTCCAGATGCTGCCAGAACCTGAGATGCAGCTGTGCTTTGCAAGACATGCATATGTGAAAGGACTTGTTGCTGCTCATGCACTAAAAGTGTGGCTGCTGGTGGTTTGATTTGTTTGTGTTCTTATTACCCAATGTGGAAATACTTAATGATTGAGTATGTTGTATAGAAGAGCTTGCTCATATGCTGTTTTCTACCTTGAGTCCATTTAGTTGCGCAGAAAAGGAGGCAAAAACTAAAGACCTCTGAAACAAACCCTGCTTACAACAAAAGATTTAAAAGGCGTTCTTGTGGCATTGAAAGAGAAATAATCACGTAAATCTTGTGCAAGCAGCAAAGAAACAGGAAGCATAACAAAGCTGCATGTCCCCAAGTCTTTTTAGTTTGCCCAGCTTTTTGCAATGCAAGAGTCTGTAGATGCATGCTACGATAAATTTGCTCTGGCACATTTCATGTTGCCCTAAGATTTCAGAGTATTTTCCATGTGATAGCAAGATCTATCATCTCTGGACAGTCATGTCTTCAGCCAGGAAAGCAAAAGGTATGATTTGCTATCATGAGCTGATGTGACTGGGATAAAGGATGGATCCTGTATGGAAGGACGCTTATATGTAACAACACATGCAAGGGATGTTCTTTAAAATATTTGAGCAGCCTCGGGCCAAGGTTTCCCATGCTATTGAGAAGGTAAGGTCTGGCCACCTGAGCACAAGCTGATTACATTCAGCCCGTACTCCTGCAAAAGTTACTCATATAAGGTCATGGTGCGCCAACTAAAAAATATGTGAACAGGCAGGTTGCTGTAATTCATGCTGTGAAACTTTGAGGCATCTTCTTGTATTCAGTTTTCATAGCCTATAGCAAAAATTGCAAATTTTAAGCTGTTTCTGTAGTCTTGTTCTTCACTTCTATTAACCATATACGTTTTCATTGCCCAAAATGGTGTGACCAGACCTTTTTTTTTTTTTCCTTTCTCTCTCAGACACCCTGGCTCTGGAATACCAGACAGTGCTGGAATGGGTATCCATATCAGGTAAAAGTTACAGTGCTGTCTAAAACCAAACGTGACACCTCTGCAGAGCTCTGTATTTATTATGATGGAATTTAGTGTCAATATGTTAGTGTGAATGGGCTACTTGGCATTTCAGAACATTGCTGGACACTCCCTATCTTGCTCGGGAAAGATGAATATAGCTGCCACATGCTTTTTTTTGCCCTTTCTATTTTTTTTTCTTAAGGCCAAGGAGACAAAAAAAAAGCCCTTATTGCAAGACTGGAAAGTATGAAGAAGAGTATTGTGTGACAAACACATGAATTCCCTGTGACAGTGAACAGGGTCTGCTGAACAGACTGTTTAGGTTTGGGTGCTACTGCTCTTGAAGGTTGTGTGCCTGTGGGAAATAGTTAAGTGGAGATAGTTCAGCAAGAATGACCAGAAATCTTGATCTGAGAAAGGTTGAAGGAATTTGGTCATTTAGCCTCAGAAGAAATAATGACTTAAATTCCAACCTAAAACTGGAGAGTGAACTGAATAACATTAAGGAAGGAGAAAAAGAAATTCCATGGAGGAAGTGTTGAGTCTTCATCCCTCAGATTTTAGGGACAATTGTTTGTCAGAATTTACATGGCTGCAGTCACAGGCTTTCAGTCCTGTTTTCTACTGTTTTTATGTTATTGCATGCAAGAAGAGATTTACTTATGACATAAGAACATGAATCTTGCCGATTAAAGAACACGTATTTACCAGACTTATCAGAAGAATGAGGTCATTCAGAAAGTTACTTACAGCTTTTAGAGGGCAGCAACTAAACTTACTATATCTAAAATCATGCTGCTAGTGGAGAGGGTCCAATAGAAAGCAAATCATCAAATAAAGTCATTATCAAAATCATTGTCTCAGATAAAAATGTCTACCAGGTGCTAATCAGGTTAAGTACTGGATTTTCAATTTGGTTTGGTTTTTTTTTTTTCTTCACTAGATAAAATGTCTAATCTCGTGTTTACTACAAATTCTCTGTAAGTTACTCAACACAGCATTCTAGAAATCCAGCTGTACTTTCTGTAGATATAGTCAAATGGATCATTTGGTTAACAACTCTGCCCATAAGCACAGAATAGTCCTGTTGAAGTTAAGTCTTTGGAGAACTGAAACTTAGCACTTAAACTAAGTTAAACACACACTATTGATCCTGTCATGGAGGGAAATGATAACTTTAGAATCCCCCTTTGTTATCATTACATATGGATTTAGAAATACTACTGCTATAAATCCAGAATTAGCAGCTCACAATCTTAATTGTTTTACTAGAAATTTTCCCTAGTGAATTCTCTTGCAAGAATGAGTATAATAGTTGTGGTTCATTGCTAGCTCATGTTCTCTTCCCTTTTTTTAATTACACCTAATTAAAAGCTTGCTGGCACTCTAAATCAGAAAAAGGATTGTATTGGCCCAAGAATTGACTTTAAAAGAATGATTTGGAGTGTACACACTTTTCTTAAAGCATAAGCATATGCCTATATTTAAATAATCCACAAAGAGCATTCGGTGGGCCTCTAAGGACTGTTGTTTAGCTGCAAAGAAAAAGGCACTGGGAATAAAAGAGGCAACTGAAATGCCTCTTGCCAGTGGAAGTGGCTCGTGCCCTGCTTGGGTGCATGGTCGTGCCAGTGCCACCTGCTCTAGAAATGGTTCATCTAATCCCTCAGGAGATGCCCTCAGGGAGGCACAATCCCATAGAAATTAGAGTAGCTCCTACAACTGGCTCTCTTAGGCCAGGAGCTAAACACCCTATTGCGTGCCATCAGTTACCTTCTTTGAAGTTACCCCAGGTTGGTTTTGGTTGGGCATAAATCCCTGTGTCTTGTGACTTTTATTTCTTTTACTTTTAAACGTCTATGTAACCATGATGTATATCAAGCAAGATACCTGGATAAATTTGTTCTATTTTCTTCTTTCTAAATGTTAACATTCCCAGAAAATGGTTGAATTCTTTGAAACTAGGCTTTTATATTAGAAAGAGCCCCGTTTAAATCTCACATTTTCATCATGAGTAGGTGAGATTGTATATGTGCTTTAAACCCACACTTCTGATGTGCAGCAAGATGTTTGAAGTAATCTTTCAAAACAGACTTGGGAATACCCAGAATTTAGTTTATTCTAGGTTCTGAATGGGCATCATCATCATTTTTTGGTATTACAATATTATAATACTGTCAAGATTAAAACATAAGAGGAGGTTGGGGAGCTTTATTTTTCCACAGCCATCAAAGTTTGAAAGAGGCAACCATCATAATTTTTCTTACATAGGATGCTTTTGTATAATTCAGTAATCCCCCTGTGATTAAACATGTCTCCTGTAGAGCTCAGCTGCCTGTAATGTCGGTTAGACTCTATTAACCTTTTCTCATCTCCATCTTTCAGCCACTGATGCCTGACCTTCATTATTACTACATAGTTGAATTGTCATTCTACTGGTCCTTAATGTTTTCTCAATTCATTGACATCAAAAGAAAGGTAAGAGCAATGAGACTAAAAACACTGAAAGCTTTAAGCATATATCTTTCTTGACTTGAGGAATACCTTTATTACCCATGCAGTGAACTGGAAATACAGGCCTTTCTAGTCACCGCTTCTTGCAGATATTCATCACTCAGATACTGGTGTTGAAGTGCTTGTCTTACTCTGTTCCTTGTTACTATGATGTGATTTTTTTCTGCACGTGGGAAGAAGAGCCTGGAGTAATCAACTATTCAAGGGGAAATGGCTGAAAAACCCTTCTGTTCTCATACAGTGACTTGGATGAAACTGAACAGTAGTAGTTAGTAGAAGTGCTGTTTCTTCCAAGAGTTAAATGATGAAATATCAATGACAGAGCAAGACTGCCCATAAATTCACAGTATCACTTTGGTAAGATCTATGAGAGCTTTCAATTTATTCTACAAAGGGATGGTAAAAACAGGGATACATTTAATATTAAAAAGTGATGTTACGTTTAATCTTACCTTTACCGTTATGTAATTTCAAGTAGCTGGGCATTGCAATTAAGGGGCAAATAAATCTCTGGGCTGATAAAAACATTTTTATAGTATCAGTAGCAACATGTTCTATATTCCTTCATCCAAGTTCTCTCCTCCAAGTAGAGTCCTAGTCCATAGCAGAACAGGCAGGACAGCAGTCATCCTTTAACAGTCCATTGAAGTATTCTTGCAGGGTGGTTTGATGTTTAAAATTATTCGTTTAAAATGTTTGAGAGGATTTTAGAGTATTCTTATGTGCCTCCTTCTACTGTCATTTAATGAAATGATTGTAGCTTATGCTAATGAAAAAAATCCCTGTTTACTAGAATTTTAGGAGGAGCATAACTCTGAAAAGAATAAATGAAGAATCCCGTACATCCTGAATGAATTTATCTGCTATTTGGAACCCCAGTGTGTTCCTGGGAGTTTTGTGTCAGAGCTAAGTATATAGAAAAACACCCCTTCTATTTGAATTTCCAATTTTTTCCAGAAGTAGAAATCTTGTGAAAACATACATAAACTTTAAGTCCATGTTGGAGGGTAATTTGTAAACAAAACAACCAATTTAGGATGAATACATGTAAATTTTTTGCTTGCATTTTCCGTAGATGCTAAACATTCTGTTAATCATGAGCTTGAAATGAGTACAACTGCACTGTTTCAGAAAACAAATGCAGAAAAGCACTGCTCAACAGAGCTGTATGATAGGGGAGATGAATTTAAATCAAGAGTAACATTGACTAATATACGTAAGCTGCGGGTGCCAGCAATACTGAATAGCCATTTGTCAATATATCAACCAAAACTAAACCTCTGCAGGAATGTTACAGAACTTTTAGGGTTATTGCTGCAGAAATGTACTGTGTCTATTCGGTCCCCCTACATTCATATTCAGCCCTCTGCATTGTGCCATTGGTTATATTTTATTTTCTTTGTGTACCTGTTGAGGGAGAGCAAGATATAGCAGCATTGCAATTGCAACAGAACTGCAATTTTGCAGTTAAATACATCTTTAAAGAATATTTAATTGATTCCTGACTAGTTGCTTTGCTTATGTGAAAAGTAATTGGACAGCATCTAGGCTCAGCACTGAAGTACACCTCTGAAAAGGGCGATTGGGAGGGTCAGTAGCACCTTCCTCATTTAATACATCTCATGAGCTGATGCTGTCGTTTTTTCCCTCATGACTTGGAGAGTTTGTTCCCATTGGTGAGCTGAGCACAGAGCTAAAGCCTGATCCTGTCCATAGCACAGGTGCAAGTAAACAATCTTTTGCAGGTCTGTTTCTGAGTTATATATAAATGACTTGTACTTGTTATCAAGAAGACTTTGCAGCAGCCTACTGTGGAAATAGAATTAAAGATGGAGGTGGGGAAGTGGATCGCTAACAGCTAAGTGACACCCCTGCCACAAATCTGCAGTGCTTGAACCCAGAGCACCAGATCAAAGCAGTGTCCCAAGTATCTGCTGTGGCTGAGAACATCCAGTGTCCAGCAGAGAGCAGGAGCACAACATCTGCAGTACAATGATAGCAAGTCAAAAGCCTTTCATTATAAACACCCTGCAGGAGACAGTGGATATGCCATATTTATAAATAACCTATTAGACCACTGACCAGTTTGGACTGTGGAGACAGTTCTTTTTGTAGCGTAAGCAAAATAGATAACTAGGAAGATCACACTGGAGAAATGGGGCTGCGCACTGGTGTCACACAGTGAAGCTGTTCTCTGGCCACAGGTGAATGAAAGCTGTTAAGAGAACGCATGAGTTGAAAAATGTTAGCACTGGGAGCTTATAGCAGTTGAAAAAAAGTAGTACAAGCTTGACAGAGACACCAGCTCTTGCAGCACCATAATAGTTCTTCTTTAAAGAACAGGTTTAGTTTAAAAAATGTGGAAAACTCTTAATGTACCCAATATGCAATGTGAAAAGCTGCCCATACGAAATCAGGCTTTAACTGGAAGAAGAAGGAAATTTGCCAGCTAATATCATATGCTATTGTAATAATTCATGACCGCTTATACAAAGCAGATTAACAGTTCTCAGCCTGAGAAACCTGTTGATGTTTTTATATCCAGTGAGAGGAATACTGTTATCTAATTCTTGGTTATCATTTTAGATACTTTAAATTCAGCAGTGGCTGTGTTGTAGTCTGGAATGATCAAAACCGCCCTGGCAGCCTCACGCACTGCAGGAGTTCAGGCAACTGCTTTTATGTAGCAGGGTTTCTCTCAAGGTGAGGTGTGGTAGGTCTTCCTGAAAGCCCCAGCACTCGGCGCTGGCCTGACTCCAGCACTGGTCTTTTACTCGCTGTAGCTCAAGAGAAATGTACTTGCTGTTTTCCATCTCCATTTTATTCTTCTCCAGTAGCAAATTCATGACTTTAAAATTACTTCCAATTGGTTTGCTGACTTTCAGATGCCTGTTTATCTTTATTAAGGTATTACAAATTCCACCGGATTATCTTTGCCTGGCTGAAGAGGTGTGAGCAAACTACTTAGACTGTTGCACGTACCTACTACTGGTATTAAGGCAGTAAACTGATAAGATTAACTTCTACGTTTTTATAATGGCATGCTGTTTGCTTTATAAATACCTACTATGTTGCTGTAATGATATTCTACCCTTAAGGGTCTTCATTTTCAAAGTCTGCAACTTAGTATGGTTTGGTTTTTTATCATCTCTGTCCAGCTTCCCATACTGCTCTTTTGTAAAACACAGAGAGAAAAAATTAGATTGGGGAACTTTGTTACTCTTTCAAGCCCCTGACAAGTTTTAAAAGTAGTGAGGCTTATTTACATGCTTTCTGGGTACCTGAAGTACTGTTTGACAGAAAACATTTGACTGGTGTATTTAGGAAATGTATAAAATTTCTAGTTGGTCAGTGTTTTAACAGGTTTGTAGAAGATCTCAGAGACCTTTCTGTGTATTCACACCTTTTAGTTCCAAGCATTTGGCAATTCATAGAGCTCCTGTTGTTTACTTTTTTTTAAAAATAACAGTTCACTCATTCCCAAAATAAAATAATGTGTAGCTGCTAATTTTCTTGAATATTCCATTTTGGTTCTAGAAAATTTATGCTGTATTTCACCAAATTTGGTTCCTAGATCTCTTTCTTTCTTCAAACTTAGTTTTTAAAAAAAAAAAAAACAGTCACAGAGCTCATTTCTTTCATTTCAAAGGAAAGGAATTTAAATTGTGTACATTTTGAAGACCTTTACTAGAATTGTTATGGTCAAAACCTTTAGCTGGTGATACTCCCCTTCTGTTTTGAAGCCCATTTCCAGAAGCTGGGGTGACTAATAAAGACAATGTTTTGCTCTTCAGTTGCACTAGTGCTCCGTAGCCGCTTGGCAGTTTATCCAGTGAGTGTTTCCAGAGGGCTTGTCTGCAAGTTGAGACCCACGGGGTTTCTCTGTTGTCTGGCCTGTGTTCTTCCTGCTGATGGTATGAGAAGCAGGCTCTTTCTCCTGTTCTTAGCCACATATTTTCATGACACAGGCACATGATATCTTTCAGCAGCTACAAATCTGCTGCAAATAAATGCATCTATTTAAAAAAAAAAGAAAAAGCCTGTTCCCGTATAGCTAGTCTTCTGCTGTTTATGGGTGAAAGTGCTTGACTAAGCTGGGAACACAAGTACAGCTTGACATTATGGGGACTTGTTCCATTAGTTTCTTTGCATTCGTTACCCTTATCTATAATTAAAATCTAACAGGTAGCGTCTTCAAAGCATAATATTAATTACTGATGGGAAAAAAAAGTCATAAACAGGAAAGTGAGGACCAGAATAACAAGAGTAGTCTTTTTATATCACTGCTACGTTTTTCTAAATTTTTAGTAGGTCAGTCCAGCCTCTCCATTTCAGAGCTGGCACAGTCAGATAACTGTCTCTCTTAAGAAACATTACAGAATCACAGAATCATCATGGTTGGAAGGGACCTCTGAGATCATCAAGTCCAATCATTAAAAAAAAAAAAAAATGTCAGAGAAGGAGTTCCCTGGACAGCATTTCTGTAAGTAGACTCATGCGAGGTGCAGAAGACTACTGCCCAAGAGCATTAGGGCTGCTTAGGAATAATCCATATTGTCAGGAATGCCTTGAAGAGTTCCCAAGAGGGACTAGAAATCTTGTATCTGTAGAACATAAATGTGTCAGCTATAAAAACAGATGAGTATTTTCTACTTGGCTTCTTCCGCCATTTGGACTGCCTATGTGCTAACATAATTGCAGTTAGAAGGAAAATGAAGACGAGTGCCATAGCATTTGCAGCTGAAGCCAGTAAAGAGAGCTAGGCTCCAGTATTGGCCATATGAAAGTTCTATAGCTTACTTCTAATCCCAGGGAATAAGGCAGGTGCCACCTGCCACCACCAACGTGTGGTTTTGTGGTTACTGAAATGACTAAGATGCCGTACTCCTGCTTTCCCTTAAGACTCTTAGAAAGGGAATCAGCCTTTAATTCTTTCTTTGTTCAGTCTTCTTTAAGAAAATGGATTTAAAGCAGTGGCTTGAGATGACTGCTGAATGTATTTGATTGTTCTCCACGCTGCTGGGGACCAAATAACCCAGCAGAGAAGTGTTGGGTGTACACCAAACAAGAATAGTCTTCTCTTTTCTCCACTCTTTGCCCCTCCTCAGCTTTGTGTTGGAGGTACTGGCAATGCCCACTGAAAATAAGAAATAGCAACTTGTAGCACCTGATAGCATTAAACATTGGGTGATAGGCTGGGAGGAGGTCCTGCCCCTATTCAGTTAGTGAGACTGCTCAGGCTGCAGGTTTTTCCATGGGCTCCAGGTGTACATTGCAGTGAAGCTGAGTGCTGGTACTGAGAGGCAGCAATAGTGCATATCTTTGAAAGCAGTGGTGCCTACTGCGTGCCCAGAGGAATGGTGACACTGTCAGTTACTCTTCTCAGTACTGGAGAGATGGAGGAGACAGCAGCTGTAGGCGCTGCTTTTCTGGAGTTGACCCTGTGTTAGTGGGACCTCACCAACACTTTCCAACACATGTACCTTCAGTCCATTTGCAAACCAGGTGCTGCCCCTCTAAAGGCTGCAAGGTCTCAGTTTTGGTTTCTTTGCTGTGGGCCACTTAGCTGAAGACTGCCACAGCTCACGAAAGCTGACGGAAAGCCAAATGCCTCCTTGCAAGATGCTTAGCGAGCAGGCTGCCTGGAGGAGCCTCTGCTTCTGACTGCCTGGATCTCTCCCTTCAGCCAGCCCTGCACGAGAGCTGCTACCTCTGCTCTGGTACTAACTTTGCACCCGGTGCATGGAGAAACTCCCAGTCAAATCATGCCTGTGATCTTTTCTTCAGGGTTCTGACACCACTTTCTCAAAGCTGTGCGGGTAGTTCAGCAAATTCCAGCAAGACTTGGTGCCTTGTAGAGAAGAGTCTCATCTCTGCCAGTCCTATTTGCTCAGTAATCAGTCTGGGAGTCTAGGGCAGGCAGACAGGTTGTTCTTTCTGCTTTGCCTGCCCCTTGGCATTTATCTGGGAATGTGGTGTTACAGGAGCTTCACCAAATAACTTGGAGGTACTGATCTGGAGACCAGTTTGGAGGCAGCAGATTAGATCTGAGTAGGAAGAGCTGCACCAGCTCATTTGAAGACTCTTCTGACCCTGTTACAGTGTGAAGACAAAGCAGCTTCATTAAAAACAAACAAAAAATTGGAACTGGGATTCTCAGCTCTGTGAAAGCTCTCAGTTGTGCTTGACAGGTGGCTGTCCATAACTCCTATTGTGGTGGAAATGTGTTTTTCCATTCCTTTGCAGCTATTTGAACTCTTGTGAATGGTGCATTATTTTGCATATTATGTGTTGCTCAGTATATAAGAAATAGGGTGTAATTTGATTTATATGTATATATGCCTTTTCAACGTAACTTCAGATGCAAATGTTCACTCTATTAGGTTAAAGTACTACAAACTGAGAAGTGTAGATATTGCCAAGCTTTCAGTAATCTTTTTGCGTTTTGTTAACATACAACAATTGTTTTATTCAGTCTAAGTGAAATATATAGCAGGGTATTTAATGCACTTATGTAGTAGGATCTTTATGTAACATAACCATAATGCTGGGTTTAAAAAGCATCCTTCCATTTTTGTATGAGAGTACTGAATCTCACTGTTTGGTTCATTGTTTTTTGTTTGTTTGTTTTTTTTTCCCCTGCTTCTTGCTGCTCTAGGATTTTGGCATCATGTTTACACATCACATTGTAACAGTCACCCTGATAACCTTCTCATATGTAACCAATTTGACACGAGTGGGAACCTTGACCTTATGTCTCCATGATGCGGCTGATGTTGTCCTAGAGGTGAGATAATAATGTGTATCATCAGTGTCTGTACATGGTATTCACTATTCCGAGAGCCAGCATGTCAACAGGTAGAATCTATTTGCTATTCAAAACAAGCATTTCTGAAGCAAAGAGGCCAGTTCAAGAAGGTAATGGTGATTAATATAGTGTATTTTCTTGCTGAAATATGTTACACTTGTAGCAGTGTATGTTTGTGACTTTAGGCTGTTTTATCAATTAATAAGTTGCTTGTACAGAGCAGAAGCTGGTAATGCATTGCATGCCAGGGAGGGTTACAAACATATTTTAAATATAACATGGTAAAGTCAAAAGCTCAAAGCTGCAAAATTTGGAAAGTGATGACTGTGTGGGATAGAAGCTCCTGGTTCTTGACCCCTCTGAAGTGATGTGTGGGGCAAGAACCCTGTCTGCAAAGGAATCAATGTGTCACAATGAGATTCTGCTGTGCTTTTGCCGAGCAGAGGCTGCGGGACACCTTAGTGGCTGTTGTGTGCACAGGCAGTGAGCTGACCTCTGGTTCCCCGGGTTCCTGTGCCTTGGCATCCAGATGCTGGTATTAAACATCTGGCTTTGGAGAAGAAGGGATGATTGAAATTCTGTCAAGTCAAGATGGTCTGTAACTTCCATAGTGGAAATTTAGAGATATTGTCATCCTGTCATCAGTTTTTATTCAGCTCTGGGTGATGCTGGGGTCGGGCTGTCTGTGAACTCTCCATCAGCATCAAACCGAAGTTAATAACTATTTTGTCCAAAATTATTTTTTACTGAAGTAGTTGCAAGGCTCCTGTTATGCAAGAATAGAGTCTCACTGTGAGTCACGTGTTGCAGAAGCACAATCCTGCCATTCTGATTCGATAGTGCTATAAATCTGTTTTTATGTTTTAATCTTTTTTTAGCCTAGAAGGCACATGACTGCCTGAGATAGAAAGCAACAGAGAATCTGAATTTCTCCTGTTGCAAAAAATTACATCTCTACAAGTTTATTTTTGTGTTTTAGTAATGTGCCTAGATCCATTTTGCTAGCTATGGGTTCACCCAAACTTTCTTCATTCCTTTTCTTTCGCCACCAGACAGATGTACCTGACAGTGTTCATTCCAGATCAGACCAGTGCCTGTGGAACTATAAAACCACTGAAGAGCAGCTGTAATAAGATAGCTAAAACCTTACCTTGAACACAGTGAGATACATATTTTTTTCTCAACTCCTCTGTTCATTCACTGGCTAAGACAAAGAAAAATTTCTGGTATTGTCACATGCAGATATTCAGCAAATACACTTCCATGCTTTAGTCTTTCTGATCAATTCGTTCAGTCAGTTCTGATTGAAAATACTAAAGCCAGTCTAAAGCGTAGGGAAGAGACTCACAACTCCTGAGAAGCATTTACTAGGAGGGCCATTACAACTCGCTGCAGACATTTTAGGGTCAGTTTACACGATATCAGGCCGGCTGGCAACAGACAGAGTATACTTGTCTCAAAGAAGGAAAAGGATCTTTGCACAGGAGTTAGCGGGGCTTCTCCCCACAAAAAAGGGGTCAGGATCAATAGCCCAGCTGAAGTGCATCTACACCAATGCACGCAGCATGGGCAACAAACAGGGAGAGCTGAAAGCCACTGTGCAGCAGGAAAACTATGACATAGTTGCCATGACAGAAACATGGTGAATGACTCACATATCTAGAGTGCTGCAATGGATGCCTATAAACTCTTCAGAAGGGATAGGCAAGAAAAGCCCTACTAGAACATAATATGGCCACTGTTGTAAAAGGCAATAAAAAATGTTTATATAAATACATTAGCAATAAAAGGAGGCTAAGAAGAATCTCCATCCTTGGGAGGTGGGAAGGAAACATAGTGACAAAGGATGAGGAAAAGGATGAAGTACTTAATGCCTTCTTTGTCTCAGTCTTTAATAGTAAGACCAGTTGTTCTCTGATTACTCAGCCCCCTGTGCTGGAAGTCAGGGACAGGGAGCAGAATGAAGCCCCCATAATCCAAGGGGAAATGGTTAGCGACCTGCTACACCACTTAGATACCCACAGATCTATGGGCCTGGATGGGGTGCACCCAAGGGTACTGAAGAAGCTGGTGAAAGTGCTCACCAAGCCACTTTCCATCATTTATTAGCAGCTCTGGCTAACCAGGGAGATCCCAGTTGACTGGAGGTTAGCAAATGTGATGCCGGTCTACAAGGGCCAGAAGTAGGATGTGGGGAACTACAGGCCTGTCAGTCAGACCTCAGTGCCAGGGAGGTTATGGAGCAGATCATCTTGAGTGCTGTCCTGCGGCATGTACAGGACTATCAGGCCCAGTCAGCATAGGTTTATGAAAGACAGGTCCTGCTTCAGTAACCTGATCTCCTTGTATGGCAAGGTGCTTAATGGATGAGGGAAAGGCTGTGGAGTAAAGCCTTTGACACTATTTCCTACGGCATTCTTCTGGAGAAATTGGCTGCTCGTGGCTTGCATGGGCATACTTTTTGCTGGGTTAAAAGCTGGCTGGATGACTGGGCCCAAAGAGTTGTGGTGAATGGAGTTAGATCTAGTTGGTGGCCGGTCACAAGGTAGTGTTCCCCAGGGCCCAGTATTGGGGACAGTTTTGTTTAATATCCTTATCAATGATCTGGATGAGGGGATCGAGTGCACCCTCAGTAAGTTTACAGACAACACCAAATTGGGCAGGAGTGTTGATCTGCTTGAGGGTAGGAAAACTCTACAGAGGGGTCCGGACAGATTAGATCAAAGGATTGAAGCCAATGGCATGAGGTTCAAAAAGGCCAAGTGCTGGGTCCTGCACTTGGGTCACAACAGTCTCATGCAATGCTACAGGCTTGGGGAAAAGTGACTGGAAAGCTGCCAGGAGATGGTGGTCAACTGTGGGCTGAATATGAGCCAGCAGCATGCCCAGGTGGTCAGCATCTCGGCTTATGTCAGAAATAGTGTGGCCAGCAGGACTAGGGAAGTGATCATCCCCCTGTACTTGGCACTGGTGAGGCCCCACCTCAAATACTGTGTTCAGTTTTGGGTCCCTCACTACAGGAAAGACACTGAAGTTCTGGAGTGTATTCAGAGAAGGGCACCAAAGCTGGTGAAGGGTCTAGAGCACAAGTGTTATGAGGAGCGGCTGAGGGAACTGGGCTTGTTTTGTCTGGAGAAAAGGAGTCTGAGGGGCAACCTTAGTGCTCTCTACAACTACCTGAAAGGAGGTTGTAGTGAGGTGGGGGTCGGTCTCTTCTCCCAAGTAACAAGTGATAGGACAAGAGGAAACATCCTCAAGTTGCACCAGGGGAGGTTTAGATTGGATATTAGGAAAAATTTCTTCACCAAGAAGGGTTATCAAGCACTGGAACAGGCTGCCCAGGGAAGTGTTTGAGCCAGCACATCCCTGGAGGTATTTAAAAGGGGTGTAGATGTGGTGCTTAGTGACACGGTTTAATGGTGGACTTGACAGTGCTAGGCTAATGGTTGGACTTGATGATCTTAAAGGTCTTTTCCAACCTAAGCAATTCTATGATTCTATGACTTTATTCTGCTAGGGCAGTGGGTCTCAGCTCCAGTACCATATAAGAGAAGATGGACTTCTACACACTGCTGACATTACTGAGGGGAAAGTCAGTGCAGAGGAAGAAAATTATCAAACTGCAAAAGAAGCTGGTAAAATATCTTGCCATGATCGGTCAGCTGTGCACCTGACCTGTTTTACATATTATATATTTGTAAAAGTTAAAAGCTATTTGCAGAAGCCACTAGACTCTTGGCACCTACCATTTCATAATGAAACATATCCAGTGGAAAGCTGGAATGCAACATTTTTGCTATTCTCATTGCAGAATATGTTATATATTGGTAGGAATACTGGAGGTGAAGTTTTTTTGATAGATCTTAGGGCATCTGCAGGCACAGAAGAGTCATAGCATGATTTGCAGGAATACATAGCTATTCTCTTAGGTCTGAGTGGAAGTTATCTTGGAAACTCCAAGCTGCCTAGCCATGGCAGGACAGACCAAACATAGTCATTTGCTTGCCTAGGAAGTTGTTACATTAGCTTAAGCTGAAATCTAGGCTGCTGAGAGGCAACTTCCAGAATCCCAGCTAAGTTATTCAAGGGGTCTTAGGTATCATTGCACTGCAGTACGGCTTGTGGGTTGGAAACACTGTCACCTAACCTGCTGAAGCACTTAAAATCCCTATTTTGGGACCTTGAGACTTTTCAGCTTTGATTAATGAACACTGTGACAATTTTGATGCCACTGTATGGATGTGAATAGTTGCTAATTTGGTATGCTTCTGGTGTAAAAGCCTCATATAGATGTCAGTTCAACTCAAAACCTTTCTGTCAGGTTCCAGCTATCTCCTAACACGCTTTTCTAAAAGAGCAGGAAATGGACGCTTCAGACCAAGGCAAATAGCTGTTCTGTAAAATAAATGGATTTATGTAGGCTAGCAAAAATATCTGGAAGAGCTGTATTATTCAGTTGTAGTCTTGACTTTTAAGCTTTGAAAATTGTATTGTATTGTCTTAGGTGGCCAGTTCCATCCAACAGCATACTCTTTCCCTTTTTCCTAGTCCTTCTTTATCAATATCATTTGTAGATTTCTTATTTGAGAACTGATGACCCAACAGCTGTACTGTTTTTGAGAAATGGTGTGATACTACTACAAGTTGCTATAGCAGTACCAACTCCACACACTATGAAACCAGCTTTTTTAGACCACCACCATGGGAATATATCCAAAATTCCTATCTAAGCTTTCAGTCATCTGAAAATCAAGCTGTTAGTAACTTTTCTGCTTTGCATGTTAGCACCAAAGTGTTCTCTTTTCCTCAAACCAGAATGTGAGTATAAACTGCTAGGAAACTCTTTTGTGTCCACTATAGAATGTTGGGCTGATTCAGAAGGGCTATGTTTTCTTTGTAGCACTAGTGACTTTCCTCATATTTTGAGAGCTTCCTAACTTGTTTTCTGTTAGTGAGGATATCCCTTATATTCAGATTTTGAGTGGAAACATTGCAGAAGTTATGTAACATCCAAAAGTGCAGGTTGGTTATGGCATTCAGATTGTCTGACATGAGCATTGAGCACTTTCAGGTTCAATGTGTTCATAGCAAAAAAATCAGACAAAACGCAACACTGTTTCTCACCATTGTAGACAATTCTCTAGTTTGAATTCTGCATTCAGAATAGTATTCTATATGCATAGTTGTGGTAATCTTGCTCCCTCATAGCCCTCTGGAAAGTCTGCACAAGTAAGCATCTTCTCAATATGGGAAGTTGGATATAGGCTCCCTCAGAGAGGGCTTTGAAAGGGTTCCCAGTGGCTTAAGTGGACACTAAATTAGGCTCTTCGCGTACTTCATTGTGCAGTGACTCTGGATACATTTGACAGAAAGCATCAAGAAAGACTGTTCCTGCCTTGAAGCAGATGTAACTGCTTACACCCATGAACAGCATGGAAACATCACAGACATCTTAAAACAAGCTTGCTTGTACCTGCTGTTTTCTTCTAGGAGAAGAGTGCAAGGAAACTTCAGGGAAGATCAGTGTTTTAATGACCTGTTTGAGTGAAGAGTAATTAGTAGACTCCTCTGAGAAGGAATTGGAAGACTGCATGAAGACAAATGAGAGAAGCATGTAGAAATAGGCATAGGGCAACAAATTGGAATGCAAAAGTCAGAAGGAGAAAACAGCCTTGGGAAAAGAAAAAGGAGAGAGGCATAATCTTAGAGATAGAAACTGCTTTGTATAGGCCAGAGAGGAAGAAGAGATGCTGTAGGAGAAAATAGGATATGAGGCACGATAGAGGAATTGAGATGAAGTTTATATATAGCAATACTAGAAGGTCAGAGCACACAGGTCAGGTGAAAGATGGATAGATGCTGAAAATGCAAGTGGAGCATACTGGAAAGGTGAGAGACAAGTAGGTAAAGACCTTGGGGGCAAAGACAGCATAAACACAATGGAGTTCAATTAAATGGTTTTCTGAATCTGAAATTGTAGGATTTCAAAATGGAAATTGAATGGAAAAGGAAGACATGGGAGATGTAACTCTGGTTTTACGTAGTCTGGGTTTTTTTTCTGAGAAGATATTTTCCACATATATGGTGGAGAGGAGTTATGAGGTCACTGTAAGGTGGCCCAATTAAAATGTTAGCGATTTCATAAAAATTTGATTTCTTCTTCTTACAGCTTATACACAATACAAGAGAACTCAGTTGTCCTCACAGAAGTAAATAGACATTTCTTTCTTTTACAGGCTGCCAAAATGGCAAACTATTGCAAGTGTCAAAAACTGAGTGACCTTCTGTTCCTTACATTTGCCATTGTCTTCATTGTCAGTAGGCTTGGCATATATCCCTTGTGGTGAGTAAGCATATCATTTTCCTCAAATGCTAAGCATCAAACAAGCTTGGAAATAACGGTGTTGTAACTGCACATGATTCATTGACATTACTCTGTTTCCCAGAGCACCAAGGAGAGTTTAGACATAACCAGGTGCTGAAATAGCCTATTTGCTGGAGTGCTATTGTGTTTACTATGTGCCAGACAAGAAACATGTGGGGCTTCTGCTGGTTTTAAGGTGGAAGCGGGTTGGAGACCACATAGCTTCAGGTTAGCAGTTGGTTGCCTCTGTTGGCAAGAAGTAGAGGAGAAATAAAGTAGTAGTCACTGAAGACACTGACCAGAGGCTAAGCTCAAAGCTAGGATTTTCTTATTAGCTTTCAGTGCATACTTTATGAACACGTTCAGCTTAAAGAAAAATACAGTGAGACAAGGAAAGTCTGGCCTGCTGAAATCAGTGTAAGGGTGTTATTACCATTCAGATTGCAATACTGCAGGCTACTCCTTTCCCACCCCTCCTTTGAACCCTAAGGAGCCCCTGGGGGAGCTGTGTAATACATAAATCTATAAAGCATGACTGTAATCTCACCTCTTCCCAGACAAAGGCAGCTGCTTGCATGTGCACATACTCTCTCTTCTATGTACACACGCATGTATGCACACAAACAGGACGTAGGTGTTCAATTCTTTAGCTAGGGTCTTCAACATCCAGAAGGCAGCTGGCGGGTTAGGAAATACACCGATGCACTGCAGTGTAGAAACTCATTCAGATTTCTCTGTGGCTTGTGCCCTGTATATGAAGAGGGCTGGGAGAAGGTGTTGGTCTCACCCTTGTGTTCTGGATCCTTCCTTTCTCTCCTATGAACCGAATGAACCCAAATCTCTATATCCCTATGAGAGTAAGAGTTGTCTGTCATTGCATCAGAAGATAACGGCAACAGTTTTGCTTTTGGGAAGCACCAAGGGTGCCAGAAATGTTACTCTTACAGATATTTATTTAGAGAGATTACCACCAAGCTCCTTATTTAAGCATGCAGAGGATTTACAGATGCCAATATCAACTTCTCTGCCACAGTTTCCTTTCAAATCCTCTGTAATGATATCGCTTTGGGGTTTTGTTAATGCAAACAGGATAAGACCAAGGTGCCCTTAGGGAGCTGTGTCATCAGCTCTGCTTAACAGTACAATGTAGAAGTCTCATTTAGCATTTAATGATTCCAAAGATAATGTGATAATGCCTGGTCCCTGCTCCACTGTGGATTGGTGAGGCACCATGACAAAAGGAGAAAATGGGTAGGAACACAAGGCTGCATTTTTAAAAATGCCTTTTTTTTTCTTAGAAACAATTATTTATTTCTCAAACAGCTTTGCTTCCCTTTCCTCAGTCCTTCCTTGAAGCTAACTTGGCCACTCAGTGATTTTCTGTAAATGAAGTAAGCTAATTTTTCTACTTGCATGATCTCAGATAGGAAAAATGGTGGCACTCCTGCTTGTAGGATTTCATCTGCCTGTTGCATTCTGTTTTATATTGAGAAATGGAGGGAGGACCCAATTCCACCGGTGCAGTTCTGTCACTGGAGACTGCAGTACAGGACTCTGCTTCAGGAAAGGCTCAGTCAGATGATGACTGGATGGGTTCACAAATGGGAGGGCAAAGGGGAAGTAATACTTGACCAACCTGATAACCTTCTGTGATGAAATGACTGGTTGGTAGATGAGGAGAGAGCAGTGGGTATAGTCTACCTTGATTTCAGTAAGGCTTTCGACACTGCCTCCCAGAAGATCCTGAGGGAGCAGCTGATAATGTGTGGGCTAGATGAGTGAGCAGTTAGATGGACTGAAAACTGGCTGAGCAGCCAGACCCAGGGGGTGGTGATCTGTGGTATGAAGTTTGGTCAGGGGCCAATAACTGATGGTGTACCCCAGGGGTCAATACTGAGTCCAGTCCCATTCAAGATCTTCATTAATGATCTGGCTGATGTAGCAGAGTGCACCCTCAGCAAATTTGCTCATGTTCCAACCTGATACAGCAGAGGGTTGTGCTGCCATCCACAGGGATGGAACCTCAGCAGGCTGTGCCAAACATTTCTGTTGTCACAGAAATGTGCCAACAAGAACCTCATGAAGTTCAGCAAAGGAAAGTGCAAAGTCCTGCACCAGTATATGCTGGAGGCTGACCAGCTGGACAGCAGCTTTACAAAAAAGGAACTGCGGGTCCTAGTGGACACCAAGTTTAACATGAGCCACAATATGTCCTTGCAGTACAGAAGGCCAATGGTACACTGGGGCTGCATTAGGAGAGGTGTTGCCAGCAAGTGGAGGAAGGTGATCCTTCACCTCTGCACAGCACTAGTGAGGCCACACATTTCCAGTTTTTGCGTCACTGGTACCAGAGAGATACAAGGCTACTGGAGACAGTCCAGCAAAGAATCACTTAGATTGATAAAGGACTGGAGCACCTTTCACGTGAGGAAAGGCTGAGACAGGTGGACATGTTTAGCATAGAGAAGAGAAAGCTCAGGATGGATATTATCAATATATATAGGTTATGAAGAGAAAGTATAAAGAAGACTGAGCCTGAGTCTTTTCAATGGTGCCCATGGCCAGGACTAGAGCCTATGAACATGAACCGAAACACAGAATCAGGAAATGCTTTTACACTGTGAGAGTGACCGAGCACTGGCACAGGTTGCCCAGAGAGGTTGTGGAGTCTCCATCCTTGGAAATGCTCAATAGCTGTATGGACGTGGTCCGGTGACCCAGGTTGAGAAGGGCGGTTGGACAGGATGAAGTCCAAAGGTCCTTTCCAACCTCAGACATTCGGTAATTCTGTCAGCTGCCTTATGTATTTAGCTGAGACTCCAGCTTTAAATCTCACTCTGTGTTATTTGAAATGGCAAAGAAGTAACTGCTGACTTGATTTTTTTTTTTGTTATTCAAACACAAACTTTACTAGATCACTGCTATTGCTTGCGTTGCTGAATAGTCAACAATGAGCAGATTAATCTTGTCCGGAGTGCACAGTTCTGAAGGAGGTCATTAGTCTTCACACATTTAACTAGAACCAGCTGCCCAATATGCTTTTTCTCTTGAGACATCTGAAAATTGGCAAGGTCAAGATTTTCCCATCCTTTACATCCTCACTGTGGTAGTCCAGTTTTGGAAAGTCTGCACTTCCAACCTGAAGTGTTTAAAATAACACTATGTGTTTATAGCTGCAAGTGAAGCTCAGAAAATGGAGGTTCATGCTGTCTCAAGTGATTTCTGTGAAGCGTTGCAGCCAAGCATCACACTACGCAGGAAACCCCTGCTAGGAATAGGCAAATTATATAAATTATATAATTTATATAAATTTATATTATTTATATAAAATTATATATAAATTAAAGATTGGCATGGCTAATGGGAATCAGGCATCATAGAACTGAAGTCTGTGTCAGTGTCCCTAATACACACTTCATGCTGCCTGACTGGTGGAGCCCCGGAAGAGATTACCAGGACAGTGAGAAGTTATCTAGCAAGTGTCAGAACTTGAGCCCTGCTTTACAGCTGTCGCATTTTGTGCTGGTGTTCTGGATGTGCCCATCTGTTCCCGTACGCGTTAGGTGACAGCGGCACTACCATGCCACTTCAGATTGAACCTTGTCTGAATCCTGCCCTGTAGAGTAGCGCTGGCCCAGTGCAATGAAAGCAGGGTAAAAATCAAAGTGAGTGTAGCTGGGGAAGACAGCAGGAGAAGAGGGCTGCACAGTAGCTTCTGTTGTTGATGTCAGCTCCCTTGGTAATGAATATTGGGCTAATGAGGGTAGCAGGTTACAGCCGTGGGTGAGGTTTGCTGCTGGGATGGAATGATCAGCATAGAGTGTTGAAGGTAGAGGGGATGCGTGTCGCGGCGATTCAGCAGCTGACAGTGTGCTGTGTGCTCCTGTGTCACAGATAGCGTGGTTACACTGGCGATCCCTCTGCTTCTCCTCTCCCTCAATCAATGAAAGAACACATTTATTTGTTTGCATATGCAGATAGTTCAATGTGGTGTATATGACCTTTAATTTTTAAGACCATCTTATATCCAGAGAAAAGCCTTATGTACGGACTCCTAACGGTTACCCTTACATACACCTATAGTCACAGATCCCAGAGGCAGTTTCATAGTTGTCAGCTGTACCGTAGGCATTGCGTGTGGGAGTCAGGGCTAGCAGGGATGAAGCATGGGACGTATGAGCTTGTTTCTCCCAAATCCTTTTTCTCTTATGAAGCAGCAATTCTAAATCTTCACCCCCATTAGTTTGCATGTCAGCAAAGATGAGTCATTGGAGTGGCAGCAGGCCAGGAAGCATAGTTTTGCTCTCCTTTGCTGAATATTCAAAATAGCAAAATTTGGTGCCTGATTAATATTACATAAATATGCAAATTTTTCTAGCATAAAAACTGAGATGTATAAAATTGGTGTGCCTGTAATGTAAAAGGAAGACTGCAATTTATAAGAAAACTTCCCCCACGCAGGAAGACGAATACCCAAGACCGGTTTCCAGAGACGTCGCTTAGGAAGCACTGGCATGCTGTTGTGCTCCGGCTTTGCACAAGTGCCATTTTGCATAAAGGTGCTAATAAAGAATTCAGTATGTATCAAATGCTGTTGTCTGAAGGTTGTTCAGCAGCAGGGCTAAGACAAAAGAAACTGGCAATTAGGTATATATTTAGCAGTCTTTCTGCAGGCATCTGGAGTTCATTTCAGCAATAATTCAAAAACCCCAGGACACTTTCTGCCTCCTGCTGCTAAGTGAATGTAGGAGTAAAGCTGCTATTTTCACTGACAAGACATTTTGCTTGTGAAATCCTCTCACTTGCGCATAATCACTGTTCTAGCAAATTACAACATAAAACACAGCTCTCCATGAGTCAGGGGGAACATGATGCCTTCTCAGGTGATACAGGATTGTAGGGAGAATGAAAGCAATCTCAAACCAAAAAATTGATATAAATTATGTGAGCCCTTGGCTAGTCTAATCAGGCTGGTTAAAGCAGTTATCTCAAGCCTGCCTTTATTTCAAGAAGCTTTGCCATTCCTCTTCCCCAGGCCTCAAAGGCTTGTTTTTGCTGTAGTTATGTGGACATAGCCTTCTCTCAGATGATTAAGGAATGGTTTGCTTTTTGCTGTTATTTTATTTTTCTTTTAATGGTCAGGAAGGGAAACTCCATGGGGTTATAATATTTATCAATTGTTTTTTGAGGTGTACGTATGATAAATAGGCATATTCCATCCCAGGAGATGTGGGTGAAGAAGGTGATGCACTGCATTTTCCAGTCTTTCTTTGCTAGCTGCAGACTTCGTGTTGTGATGAAACTCCTCAAGTCTGGGTTGTACAGGAGACCCAAGACTACTCACTTACTTTGCTTATTCTTCTGGAATACATGTTTTTTCTATAGGCCAGTTCGAATAAATCTCCTAATGCTGTGAAGAGTTTGGTATCTGAAACTGGTTTCAGGGAGTGACCAGGGTATTTCCAACAGTTTCAGTGGAAGAAAGGTGGTTGGTATGGAGGGAGATAGAAGGTTACTAAACCTGTTCATCTTTTTAAAAGATAGTTTAAGGTAATTGCAAGTAAAGGTGTAACTTTTGGATTTGAAAGAAGAAAGAGAAGGCCACCATGAAAGCTAGGCTGATGTTTACCAGGCAAAGGCATCAAGCTGGGTAAATTCAGGTTCTTTCAGGTTGCTCTAACTAGTACTAGTATGCAGTTGCTTTTCACTAATTTTGATTGTTTTTGTATCATATTGTATGAGAGGTAGAACATAATGGATTTCCAGGCTGTGTTGCTGACAAGGTCTGCTCTCAAAAGGCAAGAAAGCAGGGAAATTGTGCTGGCATTCATGTGACCTGTGAGGTCTCTGCATGCTTATATTACATAGATGCACTAACAAATTTAAAACAGCAGTTTAACTGTACAAATGTAAATGAAAGCCTGATTTAAGCTGATTATAGAGAACACAGGTCATATTCTGCATATGCTGTCCCCCAGTTCTCATCTAGGCAAATTTGGTATAATCTGGGTAGTCTGCCTGCCTTCTTGTCCTTGATCTCTTTGTCAGTGCCCGGACTACTGTACCACATTAAAAATGGTGAGGGCAGACAGTCAACCACTTTGGTTAGTTGGTATGGCCTTGTTTAGTGTCAGTAGGTAAGTCTTAACATGATCTTCCATTTGTGAGTCTGTGTGGAAAGTTTTCTGTCAAAAAAAAAAAAAGATGGCAAAAATAATACCGTTAAAACTCAAAACTGTTTCAGGTATGTCTCTCCTCATCAGTTGCGATGTACAGTTGCTAAGTCGCATTTTTATGCCAACAAACCCTATATAAGCATGGATCCTGCCAGTCCTGAGAAGAACAACTTTGTTCCTTGTTACTCTTTCATTTTTAAAGCTCATGAGAGTACACACAGTCTGGCTCATGGCTGATTTCTAATTCCCTTTTCATGGCAATGCATGTCTCCATGAACCAGACAAGCATGGCATGATCCTCACTGAGTTAAAATTAACTTATGTTCACCATGGTGTGCCGTAATGAACCCTAGTTACTTATTGCCAGTCTTTCTCTCATCTCTGCATGACTGGCTGAATAGCTCTTCCTGAGTCTCATCACTGGTTGAACAATAGCGAGGGATAGAGCCATGCTGTTAATGCACACACTGGGTCTCCAAATAGTGATCCGATATTGCCAGTCCGCACTCCTCTCTCTCCATTCCTTTATCCTGGAATCAGCTTTCCTCTGCAGGGGCAGCACAGAGCCCCCATGAGTAGCAGCTGCTGCAAAGATTTGCTGAACTTCTCTTTTTCCTGGCTTTGTGCTTTTTCTTGCTGACATTGACTGGTTTTATGCAGCTCTTAACATGGAGGGAAGTTGAGTCTTTCATACTGGTTTTCTTTCCTGGCACATTTTCTCCTGTTTGGCCCTTGGAGCATGTGTATTGTGGAAAGGCAGCATGTGGACCCTCGCAAAGTCACCTCTGAACATATTGGAAAAAACTGAAAGCTCAAACCTACCCTTAAAAAACATCCTGCTATGTCAAAGCAATATATAGGCACTAGTTAAAGCAAGAAACCTGGTCGGTTACTTGGCATGGTAAGAATTTAGGTAGCCAGATAGATCCCAACTGCCCAGACCTTGTGTGGACTACGAACACAGTCTTTTGTGACAGTTTTAGTTACTCTTGCAGGATCCTGAAGTTAGTGAAAACCTTTCTAGCCTGGCTAGTAGTATATATGGAGCTGGACAAACATCTCTATTCTACAGTAAAATAACTTATTTTTTATTAAGAAAATAAATCTCTTCTGACACTGTTTCAAGCTCATTTTGCTCAGATTATTGTCTAAACCAAAGCACAATTTAAGTTGTTTGTGGGTAGCAGATATTGAAGGAATAAATTATTACTTTGATCCAAGGTACTTGATTGCTGATGTTATCCATGCTGTCAGTGAGTGGATGCTGAAGAACTAACAAAAATTATCAAATATACTTATATTTCAGGCTGTTTGTAGTTTCAGTAGGCAACTTGTAACCCATCATTTTATCAAAAACACTCAATAAAGTTATGGCAAGGTAACTACAGTATATTTGAAAAACTCATAGACTTCAATGTATGGATTACAAAGAAGGTCTAATTAACTAAGTCTCCATAAATTTACTCACAACTCTTGTCTTGGCTCTTTAGCAGAGCATATATAACATTGTCATCCCATCTGCTTTTGACAAAACATTATCTGATGTTGTCCTTCCTAGTGCCTGGTTATTTCCTAAAATTGTTTATAGCGCGTTTGAACTCAGGCCTCTGAGTGCTTTACAAAGCTATGCTGAAGTGTTTGAAGTGCAAGTTTATACTAATCCAGCTGTTTACAGGGAAGCTATAAGAAATGGAAAGGTTACCGGTGTCATTTACCATTGTGGGTTTGAAGTGTAAATAACAAAAAGTGGCATTTGCTCAATGTTTCCATTTTTAAGATTTTCATGTGGTCACAGCAGGAAAAAATTATATGAAAAAAGATTTCATCAGATTTCCAAAGCTGATTCTTATCCTCATTTTTTAGTTTCTATAGACTGTGGCTGTAATAATGCTTTCTGATGTAAGGGATAGGCTGTTTGATCGGTGTTCTCACTTTTCTCCTTCTGTTACAAAATGTGTCCTTTCTAAAACCTGTGCTCTGACTGCAAATGGGCAGAAACCATTTCTGTGGCACTTCTTTTGCTCAGAATTACTGTGGTGAATGTAAATGTGTCAAGGGAAGGGAAACAACAATGGTGTTTTTCTTGTGGCCAGACACGTTAGCCACTGTTGAATCAGCTCAGCAAGATGTGGTGACTGGAGAGTAGGGATGACCTGAGGAGGCTGAACTGAGGGTTGTTTCTGCCATGGTAGTCAGCTTCCCATATAAGCTGCTTTGTAGTCAGATGAAGTTCTCCAAGTCAGAAGTTGGATCACTTGAAGGATGGAGGAGAAAAAAAAAAAAAGAGGCTGACCATGGGAATTTGAAGTTTGACTGTTGTTTTTTTTTTTTCTAAAAGAGAGATGATATGTGAGGAAGCTTTGCCGCTAAATACATCTTTGAGTGTTGCCCATTCTGTGGAGCAGAGAGCTGTGCTGGTACAGTAGTACCACAGACAGCCCATATGAGTGCTCACAGTCTAGGTGGCTGTTCAAGCGTGTGCAAATATTCTGCCTCTTCTCAACCCATTTTCTCTTAGAGGCTGTATCTGTAGCACCAGGGTTTGCTGATAATGGAGCGTATTTTGTAGTGCTACAGAGTCGATATAAATGCGGAACAATGCAACTGTGAGCTGCTGTTGTACATGGGACATGAAAGTCATAGCTGTACAAAAACATGGGAATATGATAGTTGACTTACCAGCTTGAAATCTTAAATGTCTTTTGAACACCATGGTCAACAGCAGTGATGCAGCTAGGGTTTCATTACTGCTCAGCTAAGTGGAGGTCATTGTGGCTAAACACTTGGGGAGAAACCCAGAACCCATGTAAGGGAGCACGTTCTGTTGGTTCCATCAATGTTACATAATGGCAGAGTTTGGCCCAAAAAAAAAAAAAAAGCTGCTTAAGGCTGATTTCTTAGACTTTGGTGTGGAGGAGATTCTTACGATGGCTGTGGGGGCAAAAGTACAGTTGATTAGGGTTTTGGTGTTGGCTTTTTTCCCTCTACATCTTGTGGCATTTCTTCCACAACTGAACCATAAGACTTGAGTCATTTTTTTGAAAGATGAGTTCTTGGCAGAGAGTATGCCACCATAGTTCCTTAAGCTGCATGATTTTTATGGATTTTAAAATTATTGCATTACTCCGGGGACATGTTCTCAGGACTAGACCAATTAATCCAAAGTGTTGTACTTCTTCTATTGATGTAAGCCACCTGAAAGACATTGGGTAGCTTGCAGAGAACTGGTCACAGCTGTTCTTTGATGTTTTGTGGGCTTTTGAACGAGTTCTGTTTAGTTTCTTCATTTACAGAAAGTTTGGGAAATCTTTTTCTCCCGAAATGTCTGCCATGGCATATAGCTAAACACAAGGCAGTGTGTCAGTGTGTGCTCCAAAAGCAAGAGGAAGAAGCATTCCTTGAGCAGAGGTACTGCACTTATTTTTAGTCAACAGAAAGAGGCATGGTGATGGCTTTTTTGTTCTGTTTTGCAAAGATTGGAAACTGGCCTCCTACAGTTTACAACAAATGCCTTTCCTATTTGGAGAACAACGAACTCTAGGCAAATGGTTCTTGATATGTATTCTTTGTTGCTCATATAAAAGTTTTATGTGTGCCTGGAGATTTTCAGTTTTGGAAGTGTCATTCTTAGTATAATGTAGATTCTCTGTGCCTGTTTTACGATTACAGGCCTTTACACGAGCATTTTGACAGAACACATTACTGATAAAACATTTTGCTGAGTATAATTACATTCTACTAGGAAATTTGAATTCTCTCCATATCCTAACGTCTATTGAAAGACTCTCCTGAGATTTGAGCTTGGATTGTGAAGGTATCTCTGACCTTGTATTCTTGTTTCTTTCTGCCCACAAGAGTGGGAATGCCAATTTTCATGCCAGTGGCTGCAAAATCAGTTAATGGACAGTAACTGCTGGTGAGAAGAAACTGAGCGAAGAGAAAAGCACAGCTGAACCCGGGGCAGTGACAGCTTAATCAGAACAGTCTCTTTTACAGAACACCAAACATGAATAATTTCCTGCCTGTTCCATCATTTTTGTTAAGTAATTGGAAATCCCATTGATCTACTCAGGGATTAAAATAGCACAGTCTCAGTGGCAGGGCTGTGATTCCTGCAAGGAGGTATTGTTCCTGAGTAGTATTAGACATGGGTGGCTCCTGTTCTATGAGCAGCTGAGCTTTTATTTGCACCGTGTCAGGAAATCCTCTGATGTGGGCGAGCATCAGTGTGTGGGTATTGGTGGGCAGAACTCCACGTGATGCTGAGCTCACTGATAAAATTGAAGTGTGGGGATTTAATGTTGCTCTGAATACTGATTCAAGAGTTTGTATCCCTTCTGTCACTGCATTTTGTGGAGATCTTTCATCAGCTTGCTGTCTAAAAGAAGAGGGTAATGAGCATCACCAACCAAAAAATCTGAAGAATCTATCTGAGATGCTGTTGAAAGATCATATCTCTCTCCCCTCTGTCCTTCCCTCTCTGTTTCATTAATGCTGTGTGAGTGACTGGTGCATCTGACTCCTTGATTCACAGTGAGTCTCCGCTGCTTCCCTCATATTTACCATGCACTGATTAGTAGCATAAGTCCTGCTCTGGGGGACTGAAAACCTAAGAGATGGCAGGATCTGAAAAGGGAAACCAGCTTGTTCTTCCACTCAGCAAGAACCAAGAAGCATCTGTTCAGAGCAGAACAGCGATACAGACACAATTCTAACAGCAGCTGGCCGAGCTGAAACTCAGAAGAGGAAGAGGTTGGCAGTACAGCCCTTTATGTACTGGATTTGCTATAATTACATATTTAGCTGTGCTGCAGCTTGAGGGCTCCAGGACATGCAGGTGCTACAGACCTAACTTCCTTGAATTTAATGATTACTTTGACTATAATTTTGTACACTTCTCAGGTAAAAAGTTGGGTAACTCATCTGCAGAAAAATCTGTGTGTCAGGTCACCTGTTGTGTAAAGTTAGCTTAGCATTGTCATCATAAGTAATTAGGACAGCCTGGGATATGAAGTCCTATTAGATTTCAATCAAGGTCTAAATCCCAAAGATAAATCTTGACTACTGATGTAAGGTAGCTGATTTATCATCCTATGGATCTTTGTGTGACAGACAAGATCCAATACCTTGTGCCCATCTTTAACACAAAGTAAACTATGTAAGGAAATTAGAAAATTTTTTGGATCGCATAAGTTAATAGAACAGCTAAATCCAGAATTTATGACTTCTGACTCGTTATTCTCTGGTCTTGGTTACCTTTTACTATTTATAATGGGGAACAAACTACTGGGGCAGAAGTAGGTGCAACTGTTTGCACAAAATAAAAAAAGAAGAATCTTTGAAGCATTGCTGGCAGTACTATTGTTGTATTACTTGCACTAAATAGGATCTGAATTTAATTAATGCCCACCTATTTTCTGTCTATTTGCTCGATAGTGAATTCAGTATTGAAGGATGTCCCAGTGCAGCTCTTTATGGTGCAATACAGAATACTGTTGTTTACTATACACTTGGTAAAGGAGATAAAGACATTTATTCTGAATTATTTAGACAAGCTGGTATAATGTTTTGATGTCCTTGGCTAGACTTTGAGACTTCTGGCTATTGCACTGGAGTAACAACATGCCTTTCATTCGGCATGTTGCATGCGCAGTATGTTGGTCGCTGGGCAGTGCTGCAGAAGCTAAGGCAATGTGCAGTACCACTCATTTCAGCTGCACAGTTTCTGCTCCCGTTGGATGTGATAATAGTGCCCATCACCCTGCTATGCTTCATTCCGCAGGGTTTATCATGAATTTCCTGCCTGTCTGGAAGAATGCCTACTCTTTCCACATGGCCGCCTTCCTCACCTCCTTTCATTCCTCTCAGGATACTTTCAGAAACCAACACAGCACAGTTTTGTCAATTCTCAGACAAATGTAAATAAGCATTTTACTCTTCCACCCGTCCCTCTTGCTCTTTATCTCTCTTGCTTCATCTCCCTTTTCTCATTCCATCCCTGGTGCAAGACAAGTGATCAACTTGTCAAGAATTAGTAACAGCTATCCAAGAATCTGGACTTGTGCCCACTTGATTGAGGGGAGGGAGTGCAAATGAGTCAGTGCATGGGCTGTTGCTGATAGCCTTCCAAGTGCTGCTTAGCTGGCTAGATAAAGAGTTAGATGGTAGAGGAAAAACTTATGTTATTGTTGATGTGATGCAGCTCATTGTTTAGTAGTTGTTGAAAATGTGTTAATTGTATTCTGAGTGTTCAATTAGAGCAATAGTACAGTAAGTACAGAATTACCTCTCCCAGTGGCTCAGATATTGTGGCAGCATTCCTGAAAGTCTGCCATAGATTTCTGTCAGAGTAGATTGGATCTTAAGTGTTTAATTTGTTTTCACTGGCCTTCGTCAGATACACTACATAATCCAAAATGCTAAACTGAGAGCTTCACAGTTCCAGGTGCACAACCCTGCTTGGGGGATGTATTTAATGAGAGAAGAGAGAAGAACACCTTCCATGAGATTCTGTTGGTTTGTCCAGCTATCAAATCTTTCAGGGCCTCAGAAAAATTGCTATAGTTCAGAACTTCTTTTCAAAAGCAGAAGCTAACATTTTTGTTTCAAATTGCAGAGACCTGAGAAACACTGACCAAATTTTTCACAGAGGTAGAGCGCTTGCTGCTTAAAGTAATTTCTCCCTGTGAGATCAAGTCCAGCTGTTTCAAGTCAGATAGCCAAGAATCAAAGTTTCCACCATTCATTATGAAAAGCTGAGATTTAACCACTGGAGAGCTTTGAAAAATTCCAGAAAGCATGTCTGCAGATTTAAGTGCCTGACTGCCTTTTTGAGTATGTGAACCTAAGATTTTATTTGCATATACATCCCATAGGCACTTTCTCCTTCGTCTAATCCATTCTCACGCTGCTTTTTCCAGTCCCTGTTATTTGTGTAGTTGGTTAAAATGCTTCCATTGAATCCTTTCAGCAGTGGAATTAGTGGAAAGTTGTCAAACCTTTCTCCCCCCACCCACCCTTCCTTCCTCAGCCTCTGCAAGTAGAATTTCTCTCTGTATTCTGCCCACTAACCTTATGATTTTTCCATCCATTTCGGGCTTTCAGTATTAAATAATTTATTCTGAGAGAAAGTTTACTTGCTTTTCTTCATTTTTTCTATAATTTTCTGTATTTTTCATTCAGCTTCTGCTCATCCCTACATGCTTAGACGTAGCCTTAGCTCTGTCTGCACACCTACCCTGCACGTCAGGTCACTGACCCCTCTTAGCATTGCTGAGCAATTAGGAAAATCCTTTATGCTGCCTTAATGGAGAGTTCCAGTCCTGTCCTTAGTTTGCCAGACACTAGCATGTTAGAAAGAGGTCTGATTTTTCAACAAAGGCTTATTTCCCTTATCTAATGCACAGTTGCTAAGTCATTTGCATGGTGAAACTGCTTTTGGAACAAGAAGCGCTCTTTTTGGCCTTGCTGTTTTCCTGGTACTTTGGAAGAAATAGGACCATCTGCATCTCTAATGCCGCTTTTTTTGACTTGACTCCTACGGAAGTCCCCAGAGGTGAATTTGGTCTGGTGAATGAAAATATAAACAGAAACCTGTAGAAACTGCATCTATAATTCTGGAGCATATAAAATTTTAGACATTCAAAAAGGCGACAGTAGCTTTACATATAGGAGTTGTTGATTTCAAGTTTGGATTTGATGGAGTCGTTAGAACTGAAATAAGTACTGGTGAAGTAAACCAGTGCTGACTACAGCTGTGTTTTGATATGCATGAGAGCACCCCCTTGAATTATGAAGTGGGGTATTGGTGTGCCGTGTAGAGCTACCATTGGCAGAACAGATTACACAAAGCTGCAACTGAAGAATTTTAGCTGACAGAAGCAATAATATGACAGGGCTTATGCAAACTGGAAAACAGTTTCTTCTTCTGATATTCACTCCATAAACTGAAGACAGTGTAAAAACACAGTTGTATACTAAGGTTATAAAACATCCACTTCTCAATAAATTATGACGCAAACATGCAGTTTAGTGTAAGAAGGCAAAAATAAAAAGATAGAAAATTTATTGTGAAACAACTTACAGTATTAAGGCCAGTGTATTAGAAATCACTGGTTGGTTTTTGACCAATGCTGTTTATACACATAAATCATTAGCATTAAATGTTGTATTCTGGGTTTGCTGTCTGTACATACTTATTAATACTACTTGAGCTGATTTTTATGTTTTTGGAAAGGATTGTGGCAAATGTCATTGCTTTATAAAAAGGTGAGCCCAGTATCTCAAACTTAGGAGAGCTGTGCTGTTTTGAAGCCCTTACAGGACCTCAGTTACATCTCCTGCCTTCAGACAAAGCTGGTGCAGCTGGAGCTGTGCAGTCCTATGCTTGATTAAATGTGCCATCTAGTGGCTAGCAAGTGATAGTTAATTTTAAAAAAAAGAAAAAGAACATAAAGCCTAATGGACTTTTTAATGCATTGTTACACCAGCATGGAAAATGAACGGAGGTGGACAAATCCTTATATTGCCTTCTTTTACTCCCACTTGTTAACGGGCATTAATAGATCTGTATTTATTTCCAAAAATGCCATTGTTTCTACTGTCTGTTGTCCACTCTGTGCCCTCAGGCTGTTTACCAAGGTGTAGACGGAAATCATCTGCTATGGCAGAGTATTTGGGCAGAATAGTTAGTGCTATATTCACAAAGCTTCAGAAGTTATATCGTAACATCACTGTTACTGCCTGCATCTGAAATGTTGATTCCAGAGACTTGGTTCAAAGGTCTAGAACTGCCCAAATTTCACAGAATCATAGAATAGTTTGGGTTGGAAGAGACCTTTGAAGGCCATCTAGTCCAACCTCCCCTGCAACAAGCAAGGACATCTTTCATCTAGATTTGTTTGTTCAGATTCAGCTTTACCTTGAATGTTTCCAGGGATGGGGCATCTGCCACGTCTCTGGGAAACCTGTTCCGGTGTTTCACCACCATCATCATAAAAAATTTTCTTCCTTATATCTAGTCTAAATCTACCATCTTTTGGTTTAAAAAAAAACCCCATCTTTCTTATAAGCCCCCGTTATGTATTGAAAGGCTACCATAAGGTCTTCCAACCTTTGTCACCCTGAAATATTCTCCTGTCCATCTGTCCTTTATGTAACTGCTAAACCTTACTCGTTTGTACATACATGGTGTGCAAATTGGATTTTGTGCAAAAAGTGGCCACCAGAGCTACCCAGTACCTTAGTGGTTAGCTCAGGTACTCAGGATATTCAAGACCCAGGGTTAAGCCCCTTTACTGATTGGATTCCTGTTAGTATGGAGGTTTCCACTAAAGAGTTTATGTTGGGACATACAGACAAAGCCAGCCCCATTCTTAGAAAACCCTGTAAGAGGCTGAATCCTGCCATGTGTTTGCCATTGTTTCACGTGCTGCTGAAGTCTCACTTTAATTGAACAGTCTCAGACAGACAGTTTTCAGTTCCACATAGCACATCACTCGTGTTGCTGATACCAAGAGGGCAAAGACATCCATAGCTGTCTACACTGAAACAAACCCATCTGCTTTGAGATTGGGTTTGGGAGAGAGGGCTTCAGATGGGAGTACTTAGGGAGCATTGCCCGGCTCTTGAGACAGGTTTGTCTCATGTCACATGGGAGAGGTTGCAGCTCACTGTCACAGCCTGGGAACATGGTTTGAAGAACATGGCACTGTAGTTTAACATTCCTCCTGAATGCTCTTACCCTGTGCTAATATGGGGGCACTAAACCCCTACTGGATGCTATAGAGATGGAAAAGCTTTATTTAAAAAAATAGCAATAGCAATACTATTATTACTTTCCTATTCTATAGGAATATACTATTCCTATAGAAATATAGGAATAAAGTAATCTTTGTTATCAATCAGGGAAGGAGTTATTTGAGACAATCAACACCTGCCAGCTTTATAAAAGAAGAGAAGAAATGCACACTGAGGATCTTTGCTATATGTGATGTTCGCAAAATGAAGCTAAACACTGAAAGCAACATTTTGATGTTTCTCTTTGGAGATGCCTCTGTGATTCAGTCCAATTCACTTACTCTGAGAACCAACTATCCATGTGGATCCCATCTAATCAAGTATTTGTCATCTTCATTGTTAAAAGGCTTCTTTTAGATTGTTGGTTTTAAAAAGTGTTATTATTTTTCTGTTCCTTTCACTTCTAGGATATTAAACACAACGTTGTTTGAACTGTATGAAGCTCTGGGCAATTTTCCTGCCTTGTGGGTCTTCAACATGCTGCTTGTGGTTCTTCAAATTCTGCACTGTTTTTGGTCTTACCTAATCATAAAGGCAGCCTACAAAGCTATTTCAAAAGGCAAGGTAAGACAGTACGGTTCTGTTTCATGTTTAGGATCTTAACTTTAACTTTAGGATTTTCTTTCTAATCTATGATACCAAAGACCTATGTTGTTTTACAGGGCTTTCCTTTCATGGAAACTTTTTTCCACTCCTTCTAACAAATGTCAGATAAGTTAATATAATCTATAGTAATTGTATGTATATATGCTTCCACACTTCTTTTTTATAATCTGGCATACTGGACCAAACTACATTAGGGAAAATGTATTTAAAAAATTTAAAAAAAAACAACAAAGCAAACTGCTTTCTTGGGGCTGCTTGTTCTGTTTTCCTTCTTTATAGTAGTTGTTAACAAAGTGTTTGTTTTCCAGCTGGTAGTGATAATAATAATAATACAAATTTAAATTCCGCTGCCTTTGCTAGTGGCAAAGTTACACATCACAGACTCTTTTGGGTTTTGATGTTATTGAGGTCCTGCAAAGAGCTACATACTTTCTTTCTAGGATTCCCACAGCAAGACCATTTGGGATAAAATATAGTGTCTTGCTGCCATTGTTATATTTAACAGGAAGATATAGTTCACAGAAATGCTAGCTACATTGCACTTGCTGTGCAGATATGGCGCTCACACTTAGATGATAGAACTAATCCTTGCAGATTATGTAAATGACAGGGTATATTGCCCTCAAGAGTTCATGAGTAGGTGTTTTACACCTGTCACTGCCCCCAAAGTCAATGGGATTGTTCTGCAGAAAACTGCTTTCTGTGAACGTACTGGAGAGCTCAAGCCCAGAGTCTGCCATTCTCTCTGTATTAAAGACAATGCATTTGTGAACTGTATCTTGCCTGAAAGACGCACATCAGTCTCCTCTAATTTTAGCAATTATTAGCCTCAGCTGTCCCGTCTGAATTACACCAGTGACTTCAAAGAGTGCTTCATACTCTTTCTTATTCTGCTTGTTTGTCCTTTCTCTTGTGCTGTGCTGGAAGGCTGGGAAGTGGAACCCCTTGCATGTAAGTTTCTTTAACTTTACTATGCAGAACTATTCTGTGCAATACTGGTGTTTCTGCTGGTGTTTTGTTGGGTTGTGGTTGTTTTTTTTTAATTTGTACTTTCTGCATGGTTTTTTTTTATCCCTTGTTCATATTTATCTATTTAAATGAACGCTACCTTTGAAGGTCATTTTTACTTCTTGCCTGTGCTTTGCCTAATACCATTCAAACCCACTTCTGCCTGTAGTATCCAGGTGCTATTATGTTACAACCTGTGTTACGCATATGTATCAGCAGGGTAAGCAGCCTCTCTGTCACCATTCAGGAAGCATACTTGAGAGCATAAATCTCTTTGTAGTTCAAAGCCTTGCATAGGAGAAAATTTAGATTGTATGAGATCAGAGCTAGACACTTGCAGTAAGATGGTGACCAGCTTAAAGATGCATATACACAGAGGATTTTTCTTCCTTCAGATCTTATTTCCACACTTGCAACCTTGTTCTTTCCATTCCTGCCGTAAAATAAGTAGTTTTCACAATATGTTACAGATATCTTAACACTGAATCTTCATCCTTAATTATTGGTTTGCTTTTTTTGTATTACTGGTATCCACCTTTGGAACAGCTCAGCTGATAAAGAAATTTATTGTCGTTAAATTAGTAACTAATTGTGATCATCTATTTCTTACTCGCTGTTCTGCTTAGGAGTTTTTTAAACCTAGATATATATTTTCTAGACTCCTTTTGTAGAAATTGCTCCCATGGGTTCTTTTGGGGATAAACAAAGAGAACTAAGTACTGCAAGATGTGTTGCATTCATATCAGGTTTTAAGTGAAAAGACCCTGGTCTGTTGCTGCATTTTAAAAATAAAGAGAGCAGATCACATGTTTAATAGAAGTGACTGAAGCATAGAATCTTCTTTCGATTGTTTGGCTTTGGGGCAGGACCCTAGCAGAAGAATTGGCAGTGAATCTAATAAATTAAAAGAATTTAAGATGATGCAAAACTTTTCTGTCATCTAGTCTGCCTTCACATCGATCACAGGCACCCAGTACCCTGTGCTGTGCCCATTCTCTTCTGTCTTATAAAAGTATAATTCTATGTGTATATCTGTATCCCCAACAGTTTTAATATAGTCTTGTATATAAAAGAGACTGAAGTGATCTATTAATTGAAGCTCTGTAAGTACGGAATCAAATTTCAGACCTTAGTTGATGTCCAGTTTCATGGGTGTCAGAATTGCAGGCTTGCTAGACGTTGACATTAAAAAAATTTCTCATTAGGAGGCTTATGGGTATATGTTTCTTTTTCCTCTGTTCCCGAGCAGAATAGCATCACTCAGTTGTTATGATATTGCAAGGATGGTAGCAACATTGGGAGCCCCAAAGGAAAATGGCTGTTTCTGAGGCAAAAGCTGGAAAGCAGACTTATCGTGAAGTCTTTAGGGAGTAGAGAAGGATTACTGTAAGCAGAAACTTACATGCAGTGGCCCTCTTTTTTAATTGTTTTGATTTCTTTATAGAGAAGACTTGTCATGTGTTTTGCCCCCTTTATATCCATTCGCTATAGTAAAGTCAATTGTAATTGCCTGATGTGGCAATCGGCACAGCATGGATAGATTCTGAATGCATTAGGAAGCTCAGCTATACAAACAAGGGTAGAAGCAGGCAGGAAAGCTGCATGCAACTTACGCTTCAGACTTCTTTCTGTTGATGCTTTTTTGTTTTTACTTCATCTGATGCACTCTTACCAGTTTTGCGGATTTTCAAGATCAGACTGGGTAGGGCTGTGTGTGACCTTACCTGACCTTCAATGGATCAGTGCAAAGTTCTCACCCTGCTTTTGCACATGGCTCGTGTGTGTACAGGCGTCCGTGTTTGAAGTGAGTCCAGGCACGCAAAGGCAGAGACACGTGCCAGAGCCTTCACAGCCCTGTGAAGAAAGCCCCTTCACAGAGGGGCTGCCTTCACAGCCAGAGCCTTCACAGCCCCTACAGAAATTTAAAAATGTTCGAATTCTCTGATTCTGGCTTGAACCAAAAAGTTCAGTTGTTTCCTTACAATCTTCTACTGCTTGCTTCTTTTTCAAATTCTACAGGTAGCAAAGGATGACCGAAGTGACATTGAGTCAAGTTCAGATGAGGAAGAAACAGTACCTCGTTCAAAGACCCCACACAGCACTATTGCCACTAATGGGACCGGCGGTGCCAATGGGACAAATGGGTATCTTACTGGTGGCACTTGCTCGGAGGAGCATTAATCCTTGAGTTCAATCATGAGACACGAACAGAATGAACTGTTTGCTACTGGAAGTAAATTATAAGTTGTGAATGCGGTCTCTTCATATATCTCAGCATCAGAAAAAATTAGGAGTATCAAAGCATTCTGATAGTGCACTGCCATATTTCCTGTTTGTGAATGAAGACAACACACCATTCTGTATACGTAGGCATGCTGTATGTGTATGTAACTGACACAATGGGAGCAGTATTTTCACTTGTACTGTCTTTGAAATATTATTTATTTTGTATTCTTTTGGAAACTTCTGGACAAAAGGGAATATCCATTCTCAAACTTTATCTCTTGGGATTCTCAATGGTGGAGAGCATCACGCTCAGATCTCTTCTGTCCATCCCTGTTGCTTTTGCTGAGTCTGCTTTAAGTAATAGTTGCTTGATTTGTTACTTACAGTAAGATAGAACATAGCTTTATAGATTCTAGATCTGCTTCAGATATTTTTGCTATCTTTGTGTTTTAAAGTGCTGGTTTTGAAATTGCCTGTGAAATCACAGTGGCCGTTCCTCCAACATAAAGTTTTAAAACACTGGACTGATATTTTAAATAATAGGTAATGTGGTCCATTAGCAATTTGGGAAAAAAAAAAAACTGTGGTAATTGTGGGATATTATTTTAACATAATTTAAAATTCAATTTGGTGGTTAATTGCATTAGAAGTAGACTTGATTAGTTGTGCAAATACCCAAAAGCATTGATGTCTACAGTTAAGATAAACTCATCTCACTTTATTTTTTTGCCTTGCAATTTTTGATTCTACAGATTCTAGCTTTTTGCAGAGATTCCCTGTTGAAAGGTGTTTGTTCAAGTGCACCATTGTGAATCCAGACCTCACTCCTGAAACTGTTCTTCACATTCAGGTGGATGAGAGCAGGGGTGTAATGGAAAAAACAGCAGATGAAAAGTTCACTGCTTCCTCGGACACGGCTCAGTCTAGGTATTGTTCTTATAACTATTGCCACTTTCTTAGTAGGCTGAAGAGAGAGAAGGCAGAATGTCATACATTACTACAATTAGTTTATTTTAAATGCATGAAACCTTGAGCAAAATCCACTTAACATAATTTCCAGCAAACTTTGAACACTCAGCGGTATTTCGTCACTTCTAGAAATAAAATTAAGGGTGTTCATAAAATAATTTTGCTTTCATTTTCCATCCAAGATTTAAAAACTGTGTCCCAAAGAAGACAAAGTAACACCCAAAATAAACATCTTTTTAACATTATATACACACTTCTTCCAGTCTCTAGATCAAAGTTTGATGTAGGATGCTAAGGATCATAGAAGTCTTGCAGTACACTTTTCTGTGTTACATGACAGCAGTGCCAAAAGTAGGCAAGGTTCTTGGGTAACAGACTCTATGCAACCTACTGTTCAACAGTATTGTGTATGTGCACACAGAACCAATGTGCTTCTAGACCAAAGATTTATATATATTTTAAAAAAACACAGAGGAGAAGGAAAAAAAAAAAAGGAAAAAAAAAAAAAAGGAAGGAACAAACCAGGAAAATGTGTCTTCTATATGCAAAAGGATTGGAGTGCTGTGTTCCGATGGAACTCTAAGCCAGGAAATATTTGATTCCTTCCACCTATGCAAATAGCAAAATATAGATGGCTTCTGATGCCATAAAACATGTTTAAAGGCTCTATTTTATACAGACTTCATTGAAAAAAAGTTGAGTGACCCCTTCTTTCTTTTGAAAAACTGAGATTTGTCCTATTCTAATGGTCAGTCTTGAAAACTTCTGACACCTTTATTATTCATAGGGACCCTTTGGTGTTAGCAAAAAATGTGATAAAGATAAGGGTAGAATGGCATGAATGAAAATAATACCTCCACTTAGTTGACCGTAAAGGAAAGAAAAATGAGAAATTGTAAATTGTAGAAGAGCTGTTGGTTTTACTACCCACAAAGCATGTTTTGAAAAAGCTGGGTATCCTTGTAATTCAGCAGCTGCCTAGCTTATATGTCCGTGGATATATCTGAGGGAGCAAGGGAGTCTTATTTAAATCTCCTTCTCCCCCAAAAGCTTCTCTGTGTCTAATTTTTCTCACCTGTCTCCTATGCCTCTGATTTCATACAGTTATCTGCAGGGCAGGTTATGCATGTGAAAATGCACTGATTGCAATAGAAAGTATCCCATGCCCAGTATTTGAAGTGGCAGTTGTTTAATAATTACTGTCAAGATGATACCAAGATTTTTAAACAAAACCATCCTGGAATATATTGAACGAACACTATAATTTCTGAGAGATTCAAATGACACATTTGCAGAAATGGGATAAGATGAAGGAAGCTTTGAGAACTTCAGTAAACTTTGCTGAACAATCACTAAACTTTCAAGCTACAATTTTTTTATGGAAATTAAAAATTCACACAATTCACACAACTTTTTCTGTCTTTAGTGGGAAGGACCAAGTGTTTTAGTAATCATACTTGGAAATGTGTTTTGATTCATTGCTTTAACCAAGGATGTCAGAACTTTGGCTTCCTCTTCCACTCTGCAGAGAGAGTGTCATGCAGCTATTTCCTTTTTCATGTGAATTTGTTTGCTGCTCTGCTGAAGAGCTTTGCAAGGTGTTTTTGGAGGCCAGCAAATTATTTAGAGGATAATCACACATATTGCAGAAAATGGATTGAAATGATTCATGTGGTAAATGCGAGATCTTTAAAGGTTCTGTATATTCTTACCTTTTGTAGAATTGTCATTTTAGTCATTTTAGAAATGAGGGTTTGTACTCTATAACCTATTCGTCTTCAACTTCTATGCTCCCTTTTTATAGTACAGTACACAACACAGTGGTTGAGATGTTGAAGTAGAAAAATGAGGAAATGATATGTAGAGATTATTAGTAAATAGAAAGAATTTGTCTTCTCTCCCTAGCCAGCCCAAAATATAGTAAAATAAGATTCTGATCTCCTTTTGTTTACTGTTTTCCATATTAGCATATTTTGTACCAAAAGAAAAATTTCTTCTGGGCTTTTTTTCATAAAAAGCTAAAAACAAACATTGCAGAAAATGGTAGAAATATCTGATCAAACAAGGGTGGACATTGGAATCTTTTGGATCTTGATCAATGTTAAATAGTGCTAGTTCTAAAATACCAAAGTGTTCCAGGCTGTTTCCTTGTTGCCATTTCACAGTTTTTTCTGTGTTATTTATTTAAATGATTACAGAAGAATTGGAACAGGTGTTGCAGATTCAGATGCTCCTGTTTCAGCCTGTGACCATTCAGTGTGATTGCCAATGACAAATCCTTTTTCTGAGACCCAAGTACATGCACTAAAGCTTTGCTTACAATGAAGAGAATCTTGTCTTAAATCTGTATCTGTTTTGAGTGAAAATCACTTTCTGGTTCTGAATGGGACGTGACAGCAAAAGCTGTTACCCTGCAGTAAATGTCAATGATGATCAACATGGGTTGATTTAGACACCGCTTGTGTTTTACGCAGGGTATTCTAGTAGGAAGACTAATGTCTGTTTCATTCATCTTCTCATTATTGCAGCCTTCTGTATTCTCAGAGAAATATGGGCTACCATTGGTTTTCTACAGTTGATGATTTGGTATTTTTTAATCTCTTTGCTACAACTCATTTTTGTATGTCTCCTATTGTCTACTTCTTGTGACATTTGTGCGAGAGGAGCTATCGAATATTTTTTACCCTTCCTGTAATGTAGACCGTATTAGGCCTAACCTCAGTGTTCTACAAACTACAGTTGCCTTTAAACCATAAAGCAAAACCAGTTTGTATTACTTGTTTTGGCTGGTTTTGATTTGGAACAGGGACCTAATGGGAACTTCAGTAAGACAACATTATTATTTTTTCTTTTCTTTTTAAAAAACACTAGTGGAAGTTTGGAAAAGTGGTGTACATGTGTAGCCTTTAAATTGTAAAGCTTTCTGATTGTAGTTGCAATGAAAACACGGTGTTTGAGTGTGTCTGTACAGAATTCTCAGTCTCTGAAATTACTTTCAATTAAAAAAAATGGAGGAAATACTATGAAATGATGTCTTGGAGCCATATCAGTGATCACACATGTTAGACAAAAGACCAAAATGATTATCTTACATGACCTAAAATGATCTGTGCAACAAAACACATTTTCTGGCTTCTGTTGAGCTTCAGCTTCTTGCAGTCCCTGAGTTTAGCTTTTATACACAAGCTCTCATGCTGTACTGTGCATGTTGATTACCTATTGCAAGTCAGGGTGAGGCAGATGACACTATTTCACCTGTGTTTTCATGACAATCCTGTGCTTGAGCAACTCTTTCAGAAATGCAGTGATGTGTAGGAACTCCACTGTCCCAGACACAGTGATGTGCTAGCTAGAAGTCCTTTCATATATAGCTGTTGCATAGAACTTTGGGAGTTATTTTGTGTTTAACTCAGTTGGTTTGGGTTTTTTTTCAATATGGAAAATAATTATTCCTCATAAAATCTCTGGAACCGATCAGTATTGTGGGCTATTTTAATTTGGAGAAACTTTCATAATAAACATAAGTATTAGGAATGTAGTGTTGTTTTTCTTCTCTTTTCTATGAAATGCAAACAATGTTTTCCTTTGGTTTAGCTCAAAGATTGTTATCCACGCTGCAGACTTCAGCATTTTTAGAGCAGATCCAAGTATGTCTTTGCTGAGTTCGTCACTGCAGTATTTTATGTTATTTCTTGTATGAAACTGTTTGTAACAATAAGTGGTAGAAGGACAAGACATTTTCTTAGGATTTCAGAGGTAAAATTTTGCATGTTAATCATTTCTGAATGTCCAGCTGGACCCACCTTGGGTGGAAAAGCTGTCTGTTTTCAGTCTAGGTGGTGAGAGTTTCTTAAAAGTAGATGTTCATTCAGATGTTTCAGGCTAAAGCACCACCTTCTAACCGCTTCTGAAAGTAAGAGAAGAGGGTCACTTGTACAGTGGTTCTCTGGAGAGAAAGCTGCAGGTCTTGATTTTGCCAAGGAAGCTGCATTTTTCAGACCCCTACCATTACAGTAGACCAAATCTGCTTGCTTATTTATTATAGGAGTCTATGTTTTTTCACTACTGTTACAAGGAAGAGGGGTAAAGGGGCTTGGTTTTTAATTTTTTTAAACAAGGAGCTGTCTATGTGTAGCAATGAAGAGAGCTGGAATTGCTTTCATACACTCACCAAAGTAAAGCCTACAAAATATCATCATCAGGCAGGCTTTGGTGCAGTATTAAAAGATAATGAGGTACTTATAAATGGGATGCATGAAGACATTCTTACCACTTCAGCAGAAAATTGAGGCAATGGTTTTCATAACGCAAATACTGGTTCTATAGGAATCACCACACATTAGTTGAAGTTTTGCCTCTGGAAGAACAGTAAACCTGGGAATTTCCATTGTGTTTAAATAACTAATTGCTGCAGTTGTTAATATGTGTTCATGATAATATACAGAGACAATCTTGTAGTGTGTTTAATATGGCATTTGAGTTCTTGCTTATTGAAGAGACTTAGCAAAGATACAATTATGTGGGGATTTTTCCAGTTGTATGTCTAATGTCTTTTGCTTCCTATTCCATGTTTACCCTTCAATTTACATAGCACAAGGGGGAGCCACGGTGTACAGAAAATGGCTCAGGATAATGTGAAAAAACAAGAGTTTTCAAGTTGTTTTCAGACAAGTACTGTCTTTAAGTCTGTAACGGTGCCTCTGTACAAGAAACCGTGGTTCTCAGAAGAGGAAGACAGGAGGTCTGTGCTGCTTTAGAAGAGCTAAAAGCTGGTGACAGTCTCTGGTGGTACAGAAGGTGAGTGGAAGGAATCCAAATGTGTGCCAGATGGGCAGATTGCCATACAACTTGGTAGGTTATCATGCTGTGAGGGACAGAGTCTGGGAGCTTGTGTGTCAGGGCTCCTGCTCCGTGCTGTTTGGCCCAGCTCTAATAGTGTGGGGGGAAGGTTGCTATTTCCCTAATTTATGCTGTTTTTTTCAGGCCTCTATGTGCCCTGTTCTGCAAGATACTAGTCCCTGCCCCTTGGCAGATTTTACACTGTCTACACTTGTTGGTGGGCTACCTTCTTAAGTGGATTTCACAGAGCAGGATGCCAATTTGTGCTCAGGTATAGTGGAGTCCAGGATGGCTGTTATATGGTCATCACGGGCTATCTTACACAGAATTCTAATGCTGGGGAATTTTAAAATGTGAACACAATATTAAACAGTATGAGAGATACCAAATTGAACATTGGTATGTGGAATAGGTGTGAAGCTGGAATGGACGCTGGGCAAACTTGCATATCCAAACTTCTCACCAGTGACTGCCCTCCCCCCTGGACTGTAAAATCCAGAGATCGCAGCTCTGTGAAAGTTTTATTCCAATAATTCAAAACCTATTTGTGCAAAGCAAATTAACGAAACTATAACTATGTATTAACCAGGGAGAATAATGGCATACCTAAGGCATGTGCTGTCCCAGGCCAGAGCTCTGCCAGCAGACGACAACAATGCCCGCTGGAGGCCTCTCCGCCAGGCAGTGGAGTGGGGAGCAAGAGTAAGGCTCACACACCTCCCATCTTGTACCTTAGAAGGTGGCTTTATCACTACAGGAATAAACATGCTCGAGGGAAGCATTTTATATCCATCTTCTTCAGCCCTGAGCCTGCCAAACTGTTGATGACTTGTAGAGGGATTGCTTACATGCAGACTTGTGTGCAACACTGAGGTGTTTGTAAGGTTCTGACTTTCGAATGTAATGCGACACATAGATGCGACACAGAACAGGTAGCTTTTAGTCACTGGGAAATGCCAATATAAAATCAAGTATTACAAGACAGTTCAGTATTGTAGTTTTTATCTGTAAGAGCAGTATTACCAACTTGTAATGTTAGTGTTTACTTTCTAAAGCTACTTGCTGGCAACATATATTTACATTCCCAAATTAATACTCTCTCCTAAACATCTGAAAAACACCATTGTAGCTCTGATATTTTTTAAACACTTCCAAGTATAAGGTCATCTCCCTAGAAAATACAATGCAGCTTATTTCTATTTATTTTAAAACAGGACTGAGTAAGGGTCCCCCTGTACAACTGTGTGACAGTAGCATCTCTTGCTGTATTTAGGCAACTTTTTGCAATCTTTTCACATGAAAAAAGAATCCTGAAATTCAGAGATGGGATGTTATCCTTCCTTAGTTAAAATTGCATTGGCTTTCTCCTGTATCAACCTAACTAGCAACTTTCTGTCCTGTTTCTGCGCTCATTTTAAGGATAACCTGCCCAGTAATAGTAATCTAATTACTGTTGCTCTCCTAAATTATCTTTGAAAGAGCTGCCTCCTACCAGAATGGCTTCTTGTTTTACAGTTATATTTGCATAGTCCCTCATCTAATCTTAATTTAAACTTGATTCAGCCAAAGCATTTAGTTGTTACTGTATCTCATTTTTATATGTGGTTTCTCACTGAACAATGTCCAAGTGAGATCAATGCACATAGCTATTATTTTATTGGACAACCCCATCCATATGCCAGCTTCAGAAAAAGATTTCCACATTAGTAATCTAGATTACTTAAAATGTAGGTCCAACATCTTCGATCCAACATCTGGTACTTCAGTAACGTTGAGGAACTGATGACCCAAGTTGTTGTTCTCCCTGGACCAAGTGGATGTAAAAAGCAGCCAGGACTGCCGTGAACTTCACATGAGGTTCTTTAAATAGCTGCTCCCCTTTCATAACAATTTCCTGCTAATTGAATAAATTTTTTCAAATTTTTTTACTATAAAATTCTCACTATATTATTTGGAAGAGGAAAAATGGATTGCTAACAGTGACATCAGCTGCCATCTGGATAGGATTAATGCCCAATCAAAAGCAAGATTGGATGCAAATTCTTAATGCTTGTTCTGCACCAAACAAGATAGTCAAGAAATAGTAATTGAAGGAAACTTCAGCAAGAGCAGCTGAGGAAAGTAAAACTCTGCTTCTCATATAACTTGCATGAATACTGACTGTAAATTTGCTAATTTGATTCACTGTGATGCCATTAGGAGAGCATTTGGTAAAGGTGGTCCCCACTGTAGTGCCATCTCAAGCAGACTGTTGAAATTATGGGCTAACCTTAGAGAATGCTGGAGGCTAAAACGACAGCTAATTGCTGCAGAGTTGCAGATGACAATTGCAGATGACAAGCATTGAGGATTGCATGTCAGAAGAGGTTTTCCCTCTTTTCTTTAGAAACACAATTTTATCAGATGGCTCGAAGGAAAATACAGGCCACTAAGTCATACTGATGACTAATGTTAAAAGAATCCAATTACCAATTTGCTGCATTTTCTTTCCATTAATGGGGCTGTGTCAGACATGGAATTAAACAGACAAGTTTATCTCATTAGCTTCCTTTGGAAAGTCAACTATTAGTAAATTGCCTGATTTTATTTTTAACCTACGAGGTAAGCATTTACTTGAATGTATTGTGCTTTAACTTAGACAGCAAGTACACCACCCACGAGGCCACCCTTCTGTCACTTCTACCTATTCCTCACTTAGCCAATACGTTAATGTATACAGTTTGGTCTTAAATGCCTGGAATCCTCAATGATAATTGCCATCAGTGTAAAGTAAATGTAGCATGCTGCTAAATCAAAACAATAACTATGTATAGTTGGTGTTCATTCAACAGACCTGTTTCTTTGCCAAGCCAGTTATTCCAGCTAAAGCTCTGGTGCAGAAGAGACTGGATAGTGAAGAACTGAGCCCGTGATCCAGTAGCCACTGCAAAGGAATTCATTGAGGCAAGTTGTCCAAAGAGCATGTTTCCATGTAGAGAGTTATCCGTCAAACAGTCACAAAACTGATAAGTCAATTGCAATTAGCATTGTTCAACATGCTGTGACTGAAGAGGAAGGAAACCAAAGTAAAACCGATCGTATCTTCTTTCAATTAATCATTACAGTGCATAGCCACTTTAAAATATATATAAGGTCATATAAAAAACCACTACACACTTGCATGATTAAACACTACTTTTAGCAGTCTGTCATTTTCCCTAAATAACTTTTGAAACCGTTGCTCAATTAGTCCGAATTTTAAAAGGAGATTGTGTTGCAGCTATCACTGTTCTTACTGTGTACTAAATATAAGCAACCAGGTAAAGGAGAGAACCACAAATCAATGCTCCACGTTGGAGGAAGGGTATGCAGAGTGCAAGCCTTGTCCTGTGGCTTTAGCAGCAGCCAAGCAGAGGCTGCAGTAGCGTAACTCAGGAGTGGCGCTGGCTCTCATCCACCAGGGAGACCGTAAAGAAAAGCTGGGATATTGCAGTGAAGAGAATGGCACTGTTTAAGGACAAAACTACAGATCTGTAGGAAATCAGGGTTCATTACCTCTGCTTCAGCTGGAACAACTTGTTTATAAGCTTGAGACTCTGAAGAGTTCTTCGTGTGTAATTGTTAGAGTGATTAGGGGTAATAAGGAGGAGAAAAAAAATGGAGTCTCACAGTCTGGCAATCAGAGCCATTCCCCCCAACCTTTCAGGCATACAATCCTATTCAGCAGTAAAGCCTGACGTAATTGGATTGCAACTATTGCTTTCAAAAAGGTAAGAGTATTACCATAATTATTTAGTATGGTTTATTCATACAGTTAAAAAATGCACTGTAATCTGCCTGTGGGACTAAGTGATTTATGTGTGCATGTATTTGTTATATCAGGTTCTGCAGGGCTTTCAAAAAGTTATACATCGCTCACAAATGAGTTCACAGTGATTTTAGAGCATTATAATGACAAGACTAATTTAGACAATATCAAGGTAATGAATAAATTCCCTAAGTTGATTGAGGCATTAGAGAAGACAGTAAGTAATATAACACAATTGGGATATGACAGAAGCACAGTATAATTTCCATGTCTGTCATAATTGTACAAGTGTAGCCATTACTTGTCTGTTTGCTTTTTAAAATAAGTCTAGCAATATCCAAGAGGGTTTATGAAAAATGTCAACAAACTAAGCTTAACCACCTCCACTCTTGGTTGAGTAGGTGTGTAGTAAAACTGTTCTGTTAGCCAGAAGGACTCTTACAGTAATTCAATTTCTTTTCAAAACTGACTTCCAGATATCATACAAACAATTGTGATTAAATGCATTTGGTACATAAGTTATTAATATTTAATGTTGTCTTCCCAACAGTCCTTAAATTCACAGTGTATTTCCAATATATAATAAATTCAACACCTTTTTTCCAGATGTATACCCTATATTATGAGATAAATTTGGGTGCTGAGCATCAGTACTTCAGCAATTTTCCATATGGTCAGCACTAGTTGATGGCCCACGCATTTCAGGCTTGAGCCCTCGTACCTACATACAGGGCAGCAGTTTGAAAGGGAAGGTAATGTTCCTGGTTGGGCAAACTGATTTATGAAAAAAGAAAAATATTTACTGACCTTCACTAAGATTTATGTCTGCCTTAAAATAAACCTGATCCTGCTAATAGATGGAGCACTAGCACCAACTGGGGGGGGGCTGGTCAATGGTATATCATAGTCCCTAAGCTGCATACTGCTTTTGAGATCAAGCTTTCGTATTTCTTTGGGGCATTTCGGTCCATATTTGTATACTGTCCAGTACACTGGGTCCCAATAATTGTATATGCTGGATCAGTATATAGTATTATCCTAGTTGTCCTTATTATTATTGGATATTGCTGCATTGTGCAGCTTTATAACAAATAGGAAATTCCAAAGTGCCACAGATCCAGGTGTGTGAAATTCTGTAAGCACTAAGTGCATTTGATAAAGGAACAAAGGTTTTAAGATACATCTTCAGCTAGCATAAAAGCTGTTTTAGGGATGTCACAAGCCAGTTTTACTTCCTATCTTATAATAAGCAAAGAAACAAATATATTGTATACACTTTCCTAGCTTTTACCTGTTTCGGAATGCTTGGCTCTGTTTCGAGGAAGTAGGATCTGCATCTGATTTGCCTTGGCAGATATAAGCAGATTCATTATTCAGACTCCAGAAGGAGCTGTAGAGGTTTAAATTACACACAATAAACATTTCAAACTTTACTTCTTGCTTTAGGGGTGTGCACAGAACATTTACAACCAAGCACATCATCTTTTCTAGCAAATAATTCCTAGGAATGTAAATTCCAGTGCAGTGGTTGTCATATGTTTTATGTTCTGTGCACAGCAATCTTGGCAAAGTAATTTAGTAGAAGCAATAAAGCAACTACTCATGCCTTGGATGAACATGAAAAAAACAGGCAGTAAGTCTGAGCAGGTGTCTTTGTTACTCGGGGTGTGTTTCAATTTTTTTCTCCTGTGAAGGCCATGATCAAATCAGATATGCTACAGAGCGCATCTGAGCAATATGGACACCCTTAATGAATAAACGGCTCCATTTGAAAACATGCAAATGAGATGGCTGCATGCCTCTTTGCTTCCAAACAGCAGCTGTGAAATACTTGGTTGAGCATCCTGAAGTTCTTACTTTCCAGAGCAGCTCAGAGTTGCTCGGCACAGAGCGGTGGAGAAGGGCAGTGACATGCTTCAAAATGAATACGGTCATTATGGATAGAGGGGCGATGCCGTTAGTGAGAAGCCGGAAGGGATGGATGGGCTTTCTAACATGGAACGTGAGGGCTTCTGTACAAGGAAGGAAGGGAGGAGGAGATACCAACAGTGTGGGGTAAGACAGCAGTCATAGCTCCTGTGAAGGAAGATAGAAGTGGAAAGTGCAAAGCTGGCTGAATGCAGCTACTGGCTAGTCTATTGACCTACATAAGAGTGCCTACAGCAATCTTGGTGGTAGAAGCACTTAATTGAAAGAAATACCTGCTATTTAAACTCTCCAATTAGCATGGTTGAAAAGGAGGCAAAATCTGCTAATGAACAACTACACCCAGTACTTGAAGGCTGTCTCCCAGCCTAGGCCTTTGTCCCCTTACTGGTTACAAAATTCTCAGAGTACATAGGGTTTAGGGACAGGGCAGAAATTGAGGATGTATTTCATTTGAGATGACATTATAGAAATGTCTAGTAATCTCTTCTGCCATTCTGTTCTAAAATTGTAATGTAAGCAGTTGGCACCTTTACCATTACCAAATGAAGTTTTCTTTCTTGTTGCTGCTGTCCATTGAAATATTTTGTGAAAGGAAAGGCTTTACAAAGAAGGTAGAAAAAGAATAGTTTTAATCAAAGCTGAGTACAGTGGCAGTAATAGTTGTCTTGATAAGCTGCAAGATGCAGAAGTTGCAGATAAATCATGTGTATTTCATACTTTAATACATTATACTTCAGGCTCTGCCATGTCTTAGGGTTTCCAATGACAAACAGTCCTTCACTACAACGTGCTTTATGTAATAAAGCAAAATGAGAAGTCTGTTCTAAAACATACCCAATAAAACACTAGGCTGGTGATCTTATGAGTGTTACCCATCCACCACTGCAGTTCAAGCTTCAGGGCAGATTTTCTGCCCAGCTGGGTGTTGGGGGAGCCAGGAACCTCTGGGCTACAGCAGGGGTCTTTCAGCTCTCTAGGATTTCAGATCAAATCAATACAAAGTTCCCACTTGCTCCTAATTACAAGCTTTATTCAAGAATAGCATGCACATCAAACAGTTTTGTTACCAAAAACAGAAATAGGCATCCAACAAGAATATCAAATAGGCAGTAAAATATATACTTTAATAGGCCAAAAGACAAACACCAATTTACATGTATGAGAACGAGTGATAAAAGTAGGGAGTAAGAGACAGAGTAAACCTAAGACACAGGTAATTGAAGTAATTGCTAAGCTCCAGTGCATTATTTTGGTAGCTTTCAGGCCTGTTCCAACCACATACAAACCTGAAAGACACTTCATGTTTTTTGAAGAGAAATAAATTACAGAAAGTACTTTGTTTTGAATATCTTCTTGGAGTAGCTAAATAGATCTCATTACATCATTAAGCTACGTGATACTCGATCAAAATTGACAAGTCTGGAGGCTTTCAATTAAGGAAGCAGTTGATTATGCTGTTGTTCAAGGAATCATCCAAAACGTCTCTAATGTCAGTGGTCTAAAATACTATTTTCATTATTTTTCTTTATTAAAAAATTAGAGTAAGACATGAATAAATACATATTTTCAGAATACAGGAAGGAAAGACAAGAAGTGCTCTACAGCTAGAGAGGGAGGTATAAGCTAGTTTTATGCAGACTGTTTATAAGATAAAGCAGTGAAAGCTTTTCTGATGTTGGCAACAAACGCAGAAAAATTGTTAGTTTCTCTCACTTTGAGCTGGAACTCTGCTATACAGTCCAGAGGAGGAGTACAGGAAGTCACTAAAATGACACAAAGATTTTAGACTATTATAAAAAAATATTAGCGGCTTTCCATGGTTATGAAATACAAATGTAGTTTGTTATCTTTTTATGTTTTACCTTCATCCAGTATTATTTTTGAGTAACCTATTGAATAATTTTCTTTCAGCAAAACCTCAAAGAGCACACAATTATATTTTTTTTTTATTTCCAGACCTCCCACTCAGTGCTGTGCTCCTGCAATTACAGTAATCCATAGCCTGCTCAAAAATTGAAGCACATTCCTAAACATTTTTGTTGCTCTGTGGGCAGGCAGACGAAAACTAATGTAGCTCAGCATGTGATAAACTTTTAACTTCAGCACAATTTAGGTTTGAATTAGTAAAACCAGAAATCGATTCAGTCCATATCTAGAGGCACAGCAGTAAGAGTAGCATTCATCTAGAAGCCACTCAGCACAGTACACAAATTACCACTGCTGTTCTTTGTAACTGAAGTAAGATCTGTATTGCAAAAACAGCTTTAAGATCTGAAAGGTTGTACCCTTGCAAAGAGGAATACTGGATTTCAAGTTTTAATCTTTCGGCTGTGTCACACAACTGTAAGGAATCCCCAAATAGTGGAGAACCTCATTTATTCTCCCCTCTAGGCATATTTCAGCTTGTTTGAGAAGCCTATCAGCATAAATACTCACTCTACCATAAAGGGAAGAAAACAACAAACTACAAATTGAAGCATTTATCTGTGCCTGTGTATGTCTTCTCTCTCCTGCTTTGCTCAGCGCAAAGTAAACAGCAACTCCACAAATAGAAGGGAGCAAAGACAAGCAGTTGTATTTTCATATAAATTAACAAGAGAAACTTCATTAAAAAATATATTACCATTGCAAGATTTTCATTCAGAAACTGGAAGATAAAGGTTACAACTAAGTTGTACTTTACTCCTCTCCTTTTTTCAAATAGAGGCATTGGATTCTATCCTCTAGCTTAAGTATTCAGAATTCACATACCTTCATAATCTCCCTGTTCATTTATGGAAAGGGTAAACACATAGGGCTTGTCAGGATCTTTGTGGTCAATGTGTCTGAATATAAACTGTAATTGTTCATCTAAAGCAAACAAAAACAGAATTAACACCATAAACCACTGCTGGAGAGTCACAATGAGTACTAAAAATGACAATACTAAGCTAGTCTCACGTCATATTCTTAGACTTCTTACAAGTTAAGCAAACCTGGTCTCTTTGAAAGACAAATGCACTTTAACATACCGTATTCTGTCATTGGGGAGACAATGGTAGCACCTGTGCTGGAGCAATTCTTCAGTTGTGTAAACCAGTATGTTCTTCACTGCACAACCCAACATTAAACACATTGTAGCACTGCACGTGGAAACTATGAAAACTACAGAAACTTACTGTGAATTCTGCGTATTTCCAGTCCAAGCCGCTCCTCAAATAATACTTTAGACTTGCATAGTCGCTCCACTCTCTCCTTAGTGGCTTTGTTTTTAGAAGATATTACTAGAATTTTAAAAGCCATCATAAATACCAAAGTAAAGGTAAAACAAGCACAGTAAAAAGAAATAGAACATTATAAAAGCCCATGAAGAGCAAGTGTTGAGAACAATTCCTCCCTTAATTAACAAAATCTTATTATCCTTTGCTTACTTTCCTTTTTCTTCATCAACTCTTCCTTAAGCTCTTGGATGCTGTCACTCAAATCCTTCTTTTGCTCCTCTTCTTGATTTAGGTTAGATTTTATTTCTGTCAAGTGCTCTTGATTTTCTGATATGCGATGGCTCTGCTGGAGAATTTCTAAAATGAGGCAAGAAAATATGAACATATACAGTTGATTAATTATGTCCCCACTATTTAGGGCTTATCTTAATAGTTTGAAATGACTCATTTAGTTTACATTTCAGTAGATTTTATTCATCTCAACTGAAGAGATAAGTCAGCATAACTATGTGAAGAGCATCGAATAAAAGCTTAAAGTGAAAGTTATTCAAAAGGGAATTATCAGAGGACCTCCCTATTTAGTAGCTTCTATCAGATGCAATTTGTTTCTGGTGCCAGAACTATGTACAACCTTGAAGCTAGAAGATGGTGAATCTTGTCCACAGGCAAATAATTTGTCAGAAAGCAAGGAATGGAAACACTGACTGATATTAGAGTTGCAGTTGTTTTTATTATGAAATTTAACTACAAAATTCAGATTAGTTAATTGTAGACTGATAGGCTGACTGTATTGCATTAATATAGAAGAGACGTAAGTAACTTCACAATATTAACTTTACTAAGCAATTTAATTTACTTTTCCTATTGCAGTCAGCAAGTTCTGGTACTTTGTTGTTTTAAATACTTAAGCATCAAAATCACTATACAGAAAATTTTTACCCAATCTTCATCTTTTTGCATTATCAATGAAGTTTTCCAACAAATTGCTTTTGGCTTGAAATTTACATCCCATAATCAACCAAATATGTTTAGTTTCTTCATTCTGATGTTGTTGTTTACCTTTTAAAATGGGAAGTTAAACATAGCATTCAGTTGTATTAAGTTAATTTTAGAAACGTTAGACACGATAAATAAAATACCATACTGTACCGTTGCTATACTCCTGAATTTTGTCAATCATCAGGTCCCCTTCTTTCAGCTTCTTGGACCATTTCTCTGTAACAGAGAGTTATTTCAGTTATCTGAAGAAGTTTGATGGTAACTTGGAAAAAGCAGAGGTAACAGGAACGTAGAGCTTTTTTACCTGAAAGCGCTTTTATGGACTCCTTGCATGAATCTCTCAGTGCTAAAGTCTGATTGATCTGTTCAGTGCCATAAATGCTTTTTAATTTGGTCCAGAACTCTTTCATTTCCTTTTCGAAGAGGATGATTTCATCTTCTGTCTTTATATTAGCCATAGCGCTGCAACAAACGTAAGCGAATGTCTCAAGGCACACAAGGCAATCGCAGCAGTTACAACTTACAAATACAGGATAAACCTTCAGGGCAGTTTTTACCCCCTTGGCTTGTTATTGTATTGTTACTACAACAAGCAGTAGCAGCTACGTTTCTTTTGCTGCTCCCCCTGCGGCGGGATCTCCGCGCCAGGAGGCGGCCCTGCACCGCGGTGCGCTGGGCTCGGGACCGCCGCCGTAACCGGCAGACCTTTCCAGGCTGCCGACAGCCCCCAGTAGGGCCGGGCCGTGCCCTCTTCCCGCCGAGACGCCCCCACCCATTCGCCATATCCC
>JAHREE010000444.1:3499438-3531856 GCA_033628505.1 Tringa tobata
GGATAGGCAGGGTCCCCCCTCCTCCGCCTGACGAGACGTTAACGGCGGCGGCCAGGCTGCCGTGACCACCCCAGCGGGGTAATACCTGCCGAGCCTCGCAGGCCGCAGCTCCGCCCGGGGGAGCGGCGGCGGCAGAGCGAGGCCTCCCGCACCCACCCGTTTTCAAACCGCCGGTGCCTTCCCGCCGCCCCAACGGCCGCTTTCTAACTGGACACCGCCTCTCGCCCACCTCGTAACAAGCGCAAAGCTGATTGGCTCAGCCATCCTTCCTGGCGCCGCAGGGGGTGCTGGGAGCTGCCGGCACTGTTGCCACAGTAACGGTCCCCCTGAGGCGAGGCGAGGCGGAGCTGCGATGGCGGGTAGGGCCGGGACGGGCGGGGCTGTCGGGCGGCCCCGCGGGGCTGTCGGAGGCGGGAGGTCCTGCGAGGTGACTTGTGCGTCCTTCTGCTTTCCGGGCAAAAGCCTGCGACATTAAGGCGGTTTTTTGAGTCCCGCTGAGGGGGAGGCGGCTGGGCTGTCTGTAGCGCCGGGGAGCGGGGCCAGCGGGCCGTGGTGAAAAGCCTGGTGCGGTTTGTGCTATTTGCGGTTTTGTCCCGAATGAAACCAGACTCGAACGGGGGGGCAGGCTAGCTCCGTTACACTCCTCTGATGCTACAACTTGTTTCCAACGTCTGGTTTATTCACGGAACGTGCTTGGGTAACCTAGTCGTAAGTTTTGTGACGTTCATGAATTGCCTTTTAATTCCCTAAGCCTGAATTCTCTCATGAGCGTGGAGCTTTTTACCTATTTTTATGATGATTTAGTTAAATTTTAATGATTTACCTATTACAAAGACGCAGAGATAATTGCAGTGCTTTTTGGTATGAACAAAACCCAGTAGAGCAGCCCTGCTTGTGTCCAGTCAACTACTTGCCATAAGCCTCTGCCATGGCAAATGTCCTCCTTACAACCGTGTGCCTAATTTTTCTCAAGTTGGGTGTATTCCCTTTTAGCTCTGGGTAACCACTAGTTTATGATCCCAGGTGCCAGCCTCCTTTGTTACCGTAGCTAATTAAGTTCTCCTAGCGTTAGTTCAGTGCTATTTAGCTGATCTTAGAATAATGTAAACTTAGTAAGGCTTTGAAGATTGCTGTCTGAAATCATTAATTACTCTTCCCCCTCCCCTCCTGCCCCCAGCTACTAGAGCCAAAGCAAAGTCTGAGCTGAGACCACCAAATGGTAGCTGCATTATTCTTGCATAAACTGCAACTGCTGGTGTGTAGTGCTGGTACCCAACTGCATTTCTGTCTCATTTGACTCTGACACCTGTTCTCTAGATTTCAGTTTCCTCAGCATTAGTCCTAACACTTATTATTAGACCACTGTTTCTTATCTGTTTCAGACTTAAATGTACCAAGGTTGGGCTGGTTCAAGGATGGTTACCTAGCCACATAGAAATTTGGGCATTATGGAGCCTGTACCTTATGGGTTTTTTTAACTAGGACCATTTCTCTCTTTTTCCCAGTCAGACCTTAAACTTAGCCAAGTGAATGCTGCCAGTATAAAGTTTAAATGTTGCCCCTGACATCACTAGCCTTTGCGTGAGCTCATAACTTGGTGAATACACAATTTTCCCAGCCTCTGGAGTCTAGCAAATGCATCTAAACCAATCCTGAATTCTAATCTGTCATCTTTTGGTGGGGTCTTCAGTCTGGTCTCTTCTGGATCCTTTTATTAACATACATAATAGGCTTACCCCACAGTAGCTGGCAGTAGCTCTAAAATGCTAAATATCTTTTTTCATCAGTGAAGTTTTTCTAGATTTCATTAGTTGTATTCCTTTGTTTTAGACTTTACCAGCTAAAGGCTAAATATAGCCTGTGACATTTACTACCACAGTCTGTACCTTAACTGATCTTTTTTCTGACTGATTTGGGAGTCCTTTGTCAGAGTTTTGTAGAGACATAAACTTACAGTATAACCTATCCTCAACCTTACTTTCACACTACAGACTCTCTCCACAATCAGCTTACCAACTGCATGTTTAAATGAAGCATGGTGATTTTAGCAGGTATTAGTTGTCTGTTCAAACTGACATTTCTTACGAACCACAAACAGCAATGTGGCCTCGTGACCTAAAGTAGCACAGGACATACACTTCTTAAATCCTTTGTTAGGTCTGATTCACGAGGCTCCATAGCCAGAAATGCTGGCCCCTAACCCTACTGCAACTCTAGCCCAGACACTTGGTCTGAAATGTTTTTTTTCTAAATGTCTGTCATATCAAGCCACAGGGTAGTCAGGGATGAAAGAAAGTTTCACCAACCACTTACCCTGTTTCTAGCACTATGAGCTTTGCTGGAGACAATGTAATTGTAGCGCGTACTCCTTTTTTGCATTTTCCAGCTGTTCATGGGTATCTTTGTAACCCTAGGGTACTTGGTTATACTTAAGGTTCTGAGATGTACAATGGCACCAGCAGGGTGACAGTTGACCTGCAATCAAACTACAGTTTATTGCCAACAAAGATCTGTTACTTTATTTTTCCACTAGCTCAAAGTCCACATTCGGCTATTCCAGTGCTGGATTAAGGGCTAGTTGAGAGCTATAGTTTAGGATTGGAAAGCTACAGCAGCTTAGGTGTAAACTGCTAAGGGAACACCAAACTGAAGAGCTGGTCCTAATAAACATCTGCTTCTCTTGACAGGTTTCTAACTTCACTGGGCTATGGTTGGTGTGGGGCTGGTTTCAGGGACTAGAGAACAGCAAGAAATAAAGCAGTGATCTTACTGGAAAGGGAACAAAAAAATGTAATGGAGAATGTTGTGGTGTGCCCTCCCTGTTTTTCCCCCTCTTCCCTCCCCACCCCGGCTCCTGCTCAGGCCATGGCCATCACATCAGTTGCAATAAGTTGCACCTGGACTTTGGGGGATGGCTGGCAACACAGCCAAAACACTGTCTGGAGTGGGAACCTAGATGTTTTGTGCCCATGAGAATATGACTATAGATCAATTATCTTTATAAATAGTGGGCAGCCCAAGAGCCCTTTGAGCTCTCCTGTATGGCAGTGGGCTGCACGCCAGGATCTCCCCTTTTGTGAGGACGCTCGCTCAAGGTTCTACTCCTCGAGGCTGAGAGATTCCTTGCCACAACAGATTCTCGGTAAGTGACTAATAGCACGCTAAACTTTGAAATCTTAGCTAAGTGATATAAAGGGTTGATTGCGCATATGTAATCCTTTAGACATAGACCGTTGACCAAGTCTGGGACTAGGATTGGATCCAGCCGCACCTAGACTCCTCTCTGAGAAGGAGTTTAGAAAGCAAGGGGGTCCTTTCTGAACCTTGTGACTCAAGGGGAGGGTCTCCCTTACAGCTTGTCTGATCCTGTCCTCTATGCAGTAAATAACAGAGTGTACCTTGACATCGAATCTCATAAAACACTGTTGCATTTACTATTGATTTTGTTAAATCACTGTTTCACCTTAATAAATATTTCGCTAGTTCTCTCTTACCAGTGAAATTAATCACTCCACCTGCGACAACTCCATTTCTGCTTGCAGTTTATGAAACTTGAAGGATTTTTATTCACTCTAATAAGTTAAGCTCTAGGTTTCTTGTAATTTCTAAAAAGTGAGCTCTTCATTCTTATGATAACTAGAGTTCCTTAGATGTGACTTTTTCATGAACATACTAGAATTGTATTCCATATGTTGTTTGTGTCATTTACACAGTTGCACATACAAACACGCACAAATGCAAACTAGTATTAAGGTCTGGCAGTTATTGGTAAATTAGTTAGTTTCCTGCGTGTGTATAGTTCACTTTATAGCAAGAAATAATGACAGTGTAGTAACTAGGAAAGATTAGATTAATAAGGTGGCAGAACCAAGAGAAAACAGCTGGTTCTTGTTAGCATTTGCTAAACCTCTACTGGTCAGTGCAGCCCGAAAGAAGCCTGACCTTAATTAGGGCCACCTGGGTCCAATGAGGAATGCTTGAGGGAATGAAATACGTAAAGAAAGGAAGAGCTTCTTGAAAGATTCTTCTCTGAATCTAAAATTAACATGTATCTTTTCAGTGTTCCATTTGGAAAATATTCATACCTAAGAAAATAGCTGTCAGTTGCTGTACACAGTGTCTACTTGTGAACTTACTAAATTGGTAGTTAATCCTTATAGCTGGTCCAGTGCCAATGAAAACACTGATGTGGAAATAAATGTTATTGTTCAATTAACTAAGCATAATGTACCAGAAAGTTAGGCCCAGTACATAGACCTCCATTAACTGTGTTTTAGAAAATGTTTGCTTTGATGGCTTTTCCTTCCCTTGCAAACATTTGCTTAAAAACATCTGATATCTGTTATGTAATATTTGCTCTAATATGTAGGTGTAAAGTAGCTGTAAACATTTTATCCTCCCTTCAGTGGATCATCAACGTGATTCTTGTTTCTACATTATTACTGAGAATATATAAAGTTTTGAATAGTTTCTGGGTTTGTATGTCTTGGGAAATAAAACAAATCAAGAAAATATGAATAAATTAAAAACTCTTTATGTGAACAGATAGCATTTTAAAGGTTTTTGCTTTGCACTGAGAACTCATTTGATCACGTGAAGGCCAAACCTTGGTTCTATAATATCAGAACAAGATAAAACTTTGATTTAAAAACTTAACTGCATACACATTCTGACCATTTTGTACAGATCTCTAGTTTTCCTCACAGTTCCACGTACTAAAATACAGCAAATAGTTTTATTTTGTATATTATCTCAAGTGACTTTGAAATGCTAAGCACAGTACAGAAGCATTTTGCAGTGCTTCGCATAGAAGAGGAGAGGGAAAAAGCTTATTGAGGAAGCATTTCTCCTCTGTTATTTTAAACAAGTTATTTGGGAGAGATGTTTCTAAACAAGAAAGTTCTTTGTAAAGAACTGGGAGAAGGAAAATTAGTTCTATCAGTTCATTATATGACAGTTCCCTTGTTGGACACCCTGAAAAACTGTAAGCTCTATGGCTTGGCAAGAAACAAACTTCCCCAAATATTTGCAGCTAAAAAGCTAGGAAATATTTATTGTTGAAATATCCTGAGATTTTGGTTTTGGAAAGGTTTTCCTTGAAATCGGGTGATACCAGTTGAAGTGAATAATTCAGTCAATATACAGAAAATTATTGTGGTAGTTACTTGGGAACAGTGCATAGCGTTTTAAATCTCTTTTTAACTTCAAGGTTTTCTATATGGCTCAATGCAACTGGTAGGAATAAACATACAGGACTTAAATCTGCTAAAAAGTTTCTAAAACCCAGACTATTAATAGCGAAAGTAAATGTGAGATTGTGTCAGGAAGAGAGGTCTTCTGAGTCCATTTAATTGTCATGCCTTATTTGTTGAATCTCCTTAACGTTTCCACATGACTTCCCTGACCACACATCATAAAGCCCTGTTAAGCTGTTAAGTCTCTTCAGCAAAAACAGTTAAGTAGTTCATCTCTTTGTCTCCACAGCTTTTATGGTTTAGCTTTAAGTGCCATGCAGAAAACCGGAGAGAAGTGCGCAGTGCATATATACAGGTGCTTTTGCTTTCTGAATTGTTTCAGATACATAGGTAATGTCTAATATAAGATATGAATATGGGAACCTGCATAAAGAACTGCTGTGATGATATCAGATGATGTTATCATCAGACTTCTGGTGTTCATTGAATCTCTTGTGGAAGAAAAGTTTTTCATGTAGACATCTCACAAAAGAACATAATCTTTTCTGCTACAGTTATTAGTATTAATATTGATAAATCTGATGCGCTAATACATTATTTGCTGTACACTCTTAAAATGCTGCTTTCTGGCAGAATCCCAGTTTCCTCCTGGCTGTTTGCCCTGGGGACACTTCAGGGAAATGCTCATAATCAGCTGTTGCCAGCCCCCCTCTGGGTTGCGAAGCGGTGCTTATTGCTGCCAGGCTGGGCAGCAGGAAGGGGGCTGTGGCAGGGCAGGCTGCCGCTCCTCTGGCACAGGAGTGTGGGACTTGCGTCATGTAAGCAATACGTGAGAATGGTGCTACTGGGTGAGATGGCTCAGAGGCTAAACTTCGTCTGCACCGTGCCCTGGATTAACGTGGCCTCTTCCATGAGGGAAACAAATGTTTTTCAGTGCTTTGGGAATATTGCTGCTTTAAAAATGAATCTAAAGCTCAACAGTATTGTTGATGTATGGATGCTGGTTGTGTTCCGTGACTGAAAATGTGTTGTGCAAAGTATTAGATGCAGCATGGTACCCAAATTCTATTTCAAAGTGAAATGTACAGTTTTAATGACAGTTTGGCAAAGACCAATTATTTGTGTATTCTTTCTGTCCTTTATATGGGCAACACTTAATGAAGTATACACATTGCTAATGTATTCCCATCCTGCAGAGAAATGAACTGTGAAAAAATTCAAGCAAACATGTTCCAACTGTTCATAGAAAGGATTGCATAAGTCACACATTGTGTTTCCACAAAACTTTCCCCACAATTTACTGCTGCTCAGCATGTACTTCACTTAGTTTCCTCCAATTAAAATTTGCAAACAGAAAAGCTTTCCAGTGCTAACAGACCCATGTGCTTTCCTGGAGATTTGGAGCCACGTGTTCCAGGAATGGCTGGGTACGCCACGCCGATACAATATAAAGGCAACGTCAATCACCTTCTCACACTTTTTAATAGCTCCCCTTCATGATTCTCATTCTCCATCACTAGAAACTTAAGATTAAAAGAACTTTACTGTATTTCAGTACAGTTTAAGCCATTAAGATGGATCTCCTTCATAGCAATGGCGTGCTTATCATTCAGCATTTACAGAGGGACTACAGGGCTTACCAGGATTTCCTTAATTTTATGTCACATGTTGGCGATCCCCGGAATATATTTTCAATTTATTTTCCTCTTTGGTTTCAGCTAAACCAAGTGGTTGGTACTAAAATGATATGGGTGGCAGTCATTGGTGATTGGTTCAACCTCATATTTAAATGGTAAGAAGTCGGATTTATTTTAAAATTTGGTATTTTTAATGATGGTTACTATATGTGCCTCAAGTTTAGAAAACTTTCTGTGAATAATGTACTAGTAGACTTTCCCCTGTAATTATAAAACAGGAATTCACAATGAAGATATTTAAGATATGTTTGAAATAACATTTTGATAAGAAGAACCTATAGAACTGTTACAGAATAATTCCGGCAGTATAACTCTTCATATTCATTGTAAGATTATTTATCATGTTTTGCTGAGGCCTTCTTACATGAGAATCTTTTTATTGTGTTTCTGCTTCATTTTATGTTATTTTTTTGTCAGGATTTTATTTGGCCATCGGCCATACTGGTGGGTTCAAGAAACAATGATTTATCCCAATCAGTCAAGCCCATGCCTTGAGCAGTTTCCTATAACGTGTGAAACTGGACCAGGTAAGAAACATTGGAGATTACATTGGGGCATTTAATAGAGATAGTGGCTTTTGAGGGGGAGAGGATGTGACTTATGAAGATCTTGTATGATATACAAATCTCAGACCTCATGTTTAAACCAGCACCAAAACGCAGGAAAACAATAAGGAAGAAATAAGATATGATAGGTATTTGATTGCTGTAGGACAAGAATGCTTACTTTATTCCATTTAAACAGTGCAAGGGAAGGGGATTTGCTTTAAAAATAACTCCTACTAGAATGAACCAGCGTATTGGAAAGGAGTTTTCTCAAAACTTGTGTCACAGGTTCAGAAAGAGTGATTCACTTGCTTTGTGAAGTCCCTTTTTGGAACAGTTGCAGTGCCAATGACATCTGCTTGGGGAGAGAAATTCCACATTGTTTAAGAGTGTTCCAAAACAGAACAGGGGGCTGTTGAGTTTGAGGGCTTGTGCACTATTGCAAGAATTATTCAAACCACAAAAACTAGTAGGTGGTTCAGTGTAAATAACAATAGTATCAACAATTGATTGCGTAATGTATGGAAATGGACATACATTGGTGGAAAATGGAATGTCCTCTTCCCAGAACCAGACACTGTTGCTGAATGTGTGTGTGGGGGGGGGGGGGGGGGGTGTACAAATATATGGGGGGGAAAAAAGTCTTTAAAAAAATGAACCCTTTCAATGCATTTTCACTTTTTCATATCTCATTGTCTTCTCTGTGGAACTCAAATGCAATACTGCTAAAATTAAATGAGCTTGTGTGATTTGAATATGTGAAATAAGGTAAATTTACTTGGAGCTAACTTTCTGAATTTAGTTTAATTCATTGTACAAGATAATACTGTCTGTGGAAATTAATGTGCATTGTGCCTCGTCAATGCCACTGCAAGCTTTTAAGTGGTTTGCAGAGCTGTATTTTGTTAACAGTATCCTGCATTACATCCCACTGTAATTTTGAATGAAAAGCTTAAGCCCTTGTATCAGGCAGGGTTCAATAATACCTAGCGTATATGTGATCTGCAGGCTGTGTCAAATGAATTCATTTGGGACATAGCCCAAAGTATTAAGGTCCTTCAGCTCTTTTCAAAAGCCTTCAGAACTGAGCCCATTCAGCACCATGTAATTCCAAGCCCTGGCTAAGGACTAGTCAATGTGTTTCATTTTGATTCATTGAACTAGAAGGCCTTTCTTCCTCATACTTTCCTCCTGAAGTAACAAGTCATTCCTATTTCTGTCCAGTGGGTACCGCTGTCATATTGATTCCTTATTTGCACCTATAATGACCACATTCTCTCCAATCTCGCCCTTGACCATTGGCAATATCTGTCACCCACCAGTTCTTCATTACCAAAAGGAGTGCAGCTGTTAGGTGCTCACAGTCGTTGTGTAAGCTTACATGGTACTTCACACACTTTTTAAATTAGCGATTTATATGAAAAGGTTAGAGAAGCAGCAACAGACATGATAAGGACATATCCAAATCTGCCAGGGAAATGCATCCAAATATTTCTAGGGTAGCCTGAAGCCCAAACTCTGTGGCTCAACAAAAGGGAAAGCTGAGGCAACTGTTTATATGATTACATGGCAAGTAATCTAGAACCTGAATTCGGTTTGTACTTCTGGAATGTACTCAACTAAAACCCTGCAGCCATCTTTTCTTTGGAATTTGTGAGGTTTTAAGCACATAAACCTTAAGGTGGTGTTTATACTGTTTCTAGTTGGTAATTTGCAGATGAACTATGCAACATTTTTCCCAGATGACATTTTCCTAGATTACAACAAAGAGAAGCTTTCCCAACATGGATGCACAACAGTATGGTTTCCTTATCAGCGACATTTTTTCTGTTGTGAGGTTTAGAAGTGTACATCTGTTATGAAGTTAATGAAAGAGTTGGTAACATGACAAACAGAATACTGAAAATGAGTGCAGGGAGCCAGAAATCATTGTGCTTGTCCTCCCTAGACATTCCTGATTTGCTTCTTCACTGCAAATCCTTTTGCTTTGCAAACTACTGTGTAGTGCTGGGTCATAACACATTCTTCAGCCAAAATGATTTCTTCTGCCAATGAAATAACCCTGTCCCTTTTACTTCTCTTTTGTCTCCACAGAAAGGCAAGCTGCAAAAGTCTGATATAGACAATTTTCAATGATCTAGTTTTCTCTCCTTCCCTGTTTCAATTTCTTGAATGTATACCTGGTGAACAGAGAAAAAGAGGTGGCAGAGTAGTTTTAGGAATCATTTTGCTTGTATCGTGCCAGCATACTTTGGTGATTTTCACACCTGTAGGATTTTAAGCTTGAATATTTCCTTTTTGTTTTTCTAGGAAGTCCATCCGGACATGCCATGGGATCTTCCTGTGTCTGGTATGTAATGGTCACAGCAGCACTTAGCTACACAGTTAGATGGAAAGATAAATCAGCAGTTACCCTTCACAGGTCAGTGTCTTTCCATTATTCTAACTCATACGGATATTTCTTTATATACACGCTATATTTTTAATGGTCTTATTTTAACCAAATATCTCTGTTTTGTCCAGTAAAAAAACCCCAAACGTTTATTATGATCTACTTCAGATAAAGAATACTAAGAGGATTTGTCCATTTGTATAGGTTGATGTTCATTAACTTGCAGTCATTGCATGCAGTATCTCTGAATCGGCTCCTCTTTAAGGTCATGTCATATCTTCAGTGTTGGAATTATTGAATTCTGTTAATTGTCTTTACATGTTGGATCTTTTGGATAGTACATAAATTTACTGCTTTGATAGTAGTACTTCTTACCATATTTCACTGCAAATGTGCATAATGTTGGCAAAGTTCAGTGTAACGTGCTACTCAGCTCTGTGGGGAAGTCTTATAATTGCTTTGTTGGCTGTCCTTTCCAAGCCTGACAAGGTTGTTCCCATATTATGTGAATTTTCTTACCGACTAAATGAACTTTTGCATTTAAGTATGACTTTATGATGAGAACTATGTTCAAGGGACTAGTACTAATTTAACTTGCCATTGATGATTTTCATCACTAAAACCGTGGTAGTTTCTTGGACCTGAAACTAATGGGGTCTGTTCCAGCAGCCCTAGATGCCGCTGCAAGAGCAACCACTCTTGCTAATGTTTTAATACTGACTTCCAGTTTTTAATCATCTGGTTCTAAACTTCTCTACTTGTAAACTTCTGCTTGGTAAAAATAAGAGCCTGGCACAAAGGGGTCTGCTGTAAATTACTAGGTGAAATATCTTGTCTTAATTTTTAAGTATCTCCCTTTTCCCTCTTAGATTGACATGGTCATTCCTCTGGAGTATTTTTTGGATTATCCAGATCATTGTGTGCATCTCGAGAGTATTCATAGCAACGCATTTCCCTCATCAAGTTATTCTTGGAGTATTTGCTGGTAATGCTGCTATTTTTTNGTGTCACAGGTTCAGAAAGAGTGATTCACCTGCTTTGTGAAGTCCCTTTTTGGAACAGTTGCAGTGCCAATGACATCTGCTTGGGGAGAGAAATTCCACGTTGTTTAAGAGTGTTCCAAAACAGAACAGGGGGCTGTTGAGTTTGAGGGCTTGTGCACTATTGCAAGAATTATTCAAACCACAAAAACTAGTAGGTGGTTCAGTGTAAATAACAATAGTATCAACAATTGATTGCGTAATGTATGGAAATGGACATACATTGGTGGAAAATGGAATGTCCTCTTCCCAGAACCAGACACTGTTGCTGAATGTGTGTGTGGGGGGGGGGTGGGGTGGTGTACAAATATATGGGGGGGAAAAAAGTCTTTAAAAAAATGAACCCTTTCAATGCATTTTCACTTTTTCATATCTCATTGTCTTCTCTGTGGAACTCAAATGCAATACTGCTAAAATTAAATGAGCTTGTGTGATTTGAATATGTGAAATAAGGTAAATTTACTTGGAGCTAACTTTCTGAATTTAGTTTAATTCATTGTACAAGATAATACTGTCTGTGGAAATTAATGTGCATTGTGCCTCGTCAATGCCACTGCAAGCTTTTAAGTGGTTTGCAGAGCTGTATTTTGTTAACAGTATCCTGCATTACATCCCACTGTAATTTTGAATGAAAAGCTTAAGCCCTTGTATCAGGCAGGGTTTAATAATACCTAGCGTATATGCGATCTGCAGGCTGTGTCAAATGAATTCATTTGGGACATAGCCCAAAGTATTAAGGTCCTTCAGCTCTTTTCAAAAGCCTTCAGAACTGAGCCCATTCAGCACCATGTAATTCCAAGCCCTGGCTAAGGACTAGTCAATGTGTTTCATTTTGATTCATTGAACTAGAAGGCCTTTCTTCCTCATACTTTCCTCCTGAAGTAACAAGTCATTCCTATTTCTGTCCAGTGGGTACCGCTGTCATATTGATTCCTTATTTGCACCTATAATGACCACATTCTCTCCAATCTCGCCCTTGACCATTGGCAATATCTGTCACCCACCAGTTCTTCATTACCAAAAGGAGTGCAGCTGTTAGGTGCTCACAGTCGTTGTGTAAGCTTACATGGTACTTCACACACTTTTTAAATTAGCGATTTATATGAAAAGGTTAAAGAAGCAGCAACAGACATGATAAGGACATATCCAAATCTGCCAGGGAAATGCATCCAAATATTTCTAGGGTAGCCTGAAGCCCAAACTCTGTGGCTCAACAAAAGGGAAAGCTGAGGCAACTGTTTATATGATTACATGGCAAGTAATCTAGAACCTGAATTCGGTTTGTACTTCTGGAATGTACTCAACTAAAACCCTGCAGCCATCTTTTCTTTGGAATTTGTGAGGTTTTAAGCACATAAACCTTAAGGTGGTGTTTATACTGTTTCTAGTTGGTAATTTGCAGATGAACTATGCAACATTTTTCCCAGATGACATTTTCCTAGATTACAGCAAAGAGAAGCTTTCCCAACATGGATGCACAACAGTATGGTTTCCTTATCAGCGACATTTTTTCTGTTGTGAGGTTTAGAAGTGTACATCTGTTATGAAGTTAATGAAAGAGTTGGTAACATGACAAGCAGAATACTGAAAATGAGTGCAGGGAGCCAGAAATAATTGTGCTTGTCCTCCCTAGACATTCCTGATTTGCTTCTTCACTGCAAATCCTTTTGCTTTGCAAACTACTGTGTAGTGCTGGGTCATAACACATTCTTCAGCCAAAATGATTTCTTCTGCCAACGAAATAACCCTGTCCCTTTTACTTCTCTTTTGTCTCCACAGAAAGGCAAGCTGCAAAAGTCTGATATAGACAATTTTCAATGATCTAGTTTTCTCTCCTTCCCTGTTTCAATTTCTTGAATGTATACCTGGTGAACAGAGAAAAAGAGGTGGCAGAGCTTGTATCGTGCCAGCATACTTTGGTGATTTTCACACCTGTAGGATTTTAAGCTTGAATATTTCCTTTTTGTTTTTCTAGGAAGTCCATCCGGACATGCCATGGGATCTTCCTGTGTCTGGTATGTAATGGTCACAGCAGCACTTAGCTACACAGTTAGATGGAAAGATAAATCAGCAGTTACCCTTCACAGGTCAGTGTCTTTCCATTATTCTAACTCATACGGATATTTCTTTATATACACGCTATATTTTTAATGGTCTTATTTTAACCAAATAACTGTTTTGTCCAGTAAAAAACCCCCAAACTTTTATTATGATCTACTTCAGATAAAGAATACTAAGAGGATTTGTCCATTTGTATAGGTTGATGTTCATTAACTTGCAGTCATTGCATGCAGTATCTCTGAATCGGCTCCTCTTTAAGGTCATGTCATATCTTCAGTGTTGGAATTATTGAATTCTGTTAATTGTCTTTACATGTTGGATCTTTTGGATAGTACATAAATTTACTGCTTTGATAGTAGTACTTCTTACCATATTTCACTGCAAATGTGCATAATGTTGGCAAAGTTCAGTGTAAGGTGCTACTCAGCTCTGTGGGGAAGTCTTATAATTGCTTTGTTGGCTGTCCTTTCCAAGCCTGACAAGGTTGTTCCCATATTATGTGAATTTTCTTACCAACTAAATGAACTTTTGCATTTAAGTATGACTTTATGATGAGAACTATGTTCAAGGGACTAGTACTAATTTAACTTGCCATTGATGATTTTCATCACTAAAACCGTGGTAGTTTCTTGGACCTGAAACTAATGGGATCTGTTCCAGCAGCCCTAGATGCCGCTGCAAGAGCAACCACTCTTGCTAATGTTTTAATACTGACTTCCAGTTTTTAATCATCTGGTTCTAAACTTCTCTACTTGTAAACTTCTGCTTGGTAAAAATAAGAGCCTGGCACAAAGGGGTCTGCTGTAAATTACTAGGTGAAATATCTTGTCTTAATTTTTAAGTATCTCCCTTTTCCCTCTTAGATTGACATGGTCATTCCTCTGGAGTATTTTTTGGATTATCCAGATCATTGTGTGCATCTCGAGAGTATTCATAGCAACGCATTTCCCTCATCAAGTTATTCTTGGAGTATTTGCTGGTAATGCTGCTATTTTTTCTTTTTTTCAACATATATGTCAAAATATGAAAAAAAAATAAGTATGAGAAAAGGCAAGAGGTTTTTAGTAGTGCTGCTCAGCTTGCAGCTCTAGTGGTGCTCTGCACTCTGGAAGACCAAGGATTTGATGATAGTCTAAAGGTAAAACTTGCAGTGTAGTAATTGCTGTGATTGTAATTCACTAAAAGTGAGCCCTTTCCATGTGCCAGTTGCTACTGACTGCATTATATCCACACTGCCACAGACTCGTGCTATCTGGTTTGTACTGGCTGCATCTGGTCTTTACCTGTGCTGCCAGCGTGGAAGGGATCAGAAAGGAAGTTGCTCCTGTGCGGCCCTGATCTTTCCTCTCAGGAGGAAGCTATTTGTTTCCCTTCAAGTAGTGTCCAGGTGAAAACTACCATGTGTGCAGTGTGGACAGGCATGGGGCAAAACAGAGAAAAAGGGAAATTAGCGCTCCCCAGGATGATTTAAGAAGCTAAAGTAGATTTTTCGGAATTACTTGAACATGTTTCAAATTGGTGTTTTGGGAGTTTGAACTATGAACAGTCTCTCTAGTATCTATCTGATCTCAAGGAGCATTGAGTGGGGGCTGCCTGCTCCCGTTCTCCTTCATGGATGCAGAGCAGCCTGTGCGGCACTGGCTTGCAGTCCAGATCTCCCTTTTCACAACCAGGATAAAATGAGTAAGAAAGAAGATAAGTGTGTTCTGTGTCTTTTTCCTCAACACTCAAAGCCTGGGTGGGAACTGGTATTGAATTCGGCATTGCTGTGTCTTTGAGTGAGAGTCTCTTGTGGAAAAGGAATGTTCTAGTTTACAGCTAATATTTGATGGATTGTCATCTGGGAGATGCTCACAGGCCTTTTTTCCAAATGAGCAGTATTGAGTGGGAGAAAAGGTTTTGTAATATACTACAGAAGTAGTAAATAAAAAATACATAGATATGTTCTTCTGTCTTCAAAAGTCAAATTCTACAGGGGCACCATAAAAAGCACTTCTTCAAAATACGAGTATGTTGTTCCCTGTAACACTGAGTTTCTAATCCACAGGCATTCTTGTGGCAGAAGCATTTGAGCACACCCCTGCTATTCAGACAGCAAGCTTGAGAATGTACATCAAGACAAACTTGTTTCTTTTCCTCTTTGCCCTTGGCTTTTATCTAGTCCTCAAGCTTCTTGATATTGACTTGCTATGGTCTGTTCCAAAGGCCAAGAAGTGGTGTGCCAACCCAGACTGGATAAACATTGACACGACTCCATTTGCTGGACTGGTGAGGAATTTAGGTGCGCTCTTTGGCTTAGGTCTCGGAATTAATTCTGAAATGTTCATCACGAGCTGCAAAGGTAAAAATAGCTGTAAGATAAGTTTCCGCATATTGTGTATAGCTGCTTCTTTAGCTATGCTGCAGCTGTATAATTTTGTTAAGATCCCTACTCATACTGAGTATTTGTTCTACTTTCTCTCTTTTTGTAAGAGTGCAGCTATGCCTCTGACTGTAGTTGCCTTGGTTCCGTACTGTGTCCACTCGTTAATGAGGACAACTGAAAAGAAACTCAATTAGATAAAGTTTCCAAGTGGGTAGCAATGTGGGGATGGATATGAACTGTTCAAGAACCCTCCACACAGGCAGTTTTGCTAACTCATTTTAAGCAAGGGGGATGCCACTGCATCTTTGATGTGCTCCTGGTAAGTAATCAGTACATTCAAGAATGACTTTGGCAGCTCAGACATATTAATTGCTGATTTTATTTATAGAAATACTGCAACCAGGGACACTGCAGTATGGTTATATATGACCCAATACTCTGGGTCATAACAGACTTTTAAAGTATAATCAACTAGTTTTATTTAGCTACTTGGTGGTCTTTTAGTTCTGTCCATCTCCAACTAGATGGTGCTTCAAGCCTCAGTTGTATATAGTGATACTCAATATTCAGGTTTTTTTATATATGTGTGTTAAACTGCTAGATAATGGTGTGACAGTATCACACCACCTGTACCAGGCACTGTGGAAAAGGCCAGCATAGTAATAAATAAGGCTTCAGAGTTAACTTATTGAGCTTCCTGAGCAAAACAGCTTTTGATTAAGCCAGATGAGAAGAAAATAAAAGTTTATTTCAATTAGACTCTGTAGAATGTATTTTTGCATTACTGTGTCATTTTTGTCATTTTTCCTTCTTGAAAGTGGCTACATAAATCATGAATGTTACAGATTACATCTTTGATATTGAAAATGCATAAATATGGTCTAACAAATCTTTGGGTTCTGTACATCTATACAGAGCAACAAATGAAATAAGTTGTCAATAATGAAATTATCTCAGCATATTGTTCATGTTCCTGTATTGCAAAAGCAAAGTGGTCTAAGTCTCTCGTATCAGGAGTCAGAAGCCAGAATCACTGTAAGTAGTTGTGTAAATCATGAAGAGATGATTGCAGACGAAGTTATTGCAAGTTAATATTCTTTTCAGCTTGGTTTACCTAAGTGCACAAGTAACTAATACGTCAAATACATTTTTTTTTTAATATAAAAGGGGTGCTCTAAATAGGAAAAGGGAGGAATTTTCCTTTTTTCATTATTTAGCACCTACTGTTGTATATTGCCTTTTGGTGCACAATCTTTAAGGAATATTTTGCTGATACCATCTCCTAATGCTTAGTGTACAAGCAGCATAAAGCTATAATAGGGGTAATGAGAGCTGTCTCAATATGATCTGATAGCAATATTGTATTGCTTCTAGACTTCCAATTAGTTGTAGGATAATTGAAATTAAAAGAGTTTTATTTAATTGGAAAAACAAGGTGAATAGTTTGAGTTGGACTTGGGAATGAACACGATACAAATTGCAGAAGCAAATCTGAAACAGACATCGTTATTTAAGAGCCTCCTAAAGACTGCATTGACTTACAAAAATTATGAATCTGTTTTTAACAGTCTGAGGAGCGTTCTGCTTTATGCATCTCCTGCTATCTTCTGCAATGATTCTCTGAACTCTTTTTCCTCCAGCAGCTGGCCTGAAACCAGTCTTTTCAATAATTTTGACTCCTTAAGCAAAATGACTAAGCTAATGGGACTAGAAACAAATAACGAAGAGCAAAGGCAGCTATGACAAAGATTTCTCCCATGTTCAAGATGCTCTGTGCTTTGTTATTCCCCGCCAGTGAGGTGACCTATGGAGGCATCACAAAACGCTAGAAGGTTGGTCTCGCTGTCCTGTTCCTCACTCCTCCTGGCCAACAGCAGGAGATTCTTTGTGCACAGCCGTCTGTGGCTCTTGCAGCAGCGTTTGGGCCTACTGGCAACGCTGGCTCTTCTAAGCTGGGAGTTATGGGCAGGCATCACGTTTCTAAGCCCCTACCACATGAGGGTCTGTGCTTCCTGGTACTGACAGAATCTTGGTGCCTTTGTTGGGGTAGACACAACCATTAATGTAGAACGAGAACTCGCAATTCTGCAGTATTCTTCTAATACAGACACAGAGGAAGACATGGACTCCTTATGTCTTTCTTGGAGCATCCTATTAATTAAGCCTGCAACTTCAGTGCTTCAGGGAAAGGGATAAAGACCAGCTTCCTGGTTGAACCACCTCTTAGTCTTTCTGCAACTATTAAAGCACCACTGAAACCAAGGATGGTGGAAAAACTGCATAAATTAAGCTAGTTTAATTTTGCCAGTAACTTCACAATTTAACCCGTTGATAAAGTAATGGCAGTAGAATAAGACACTTCCTGAGCAGCTGTGTTGGGCTATAGCGTCCTGTGCAACTGCCTGAAGAATCTCCAAAGAGGACTCCCAAAACTTCAAATGGAGTTAGCCTTTTCCAGAGTGGTGGGATAAACAAGTGCCTAGATATAGTCTTGATATTTGGTAGAATTAGAATTGTAAATCAAGAGCCAGCCATTTAGTTGATACAGTGAAATAAACCTGTATGTCCCTTAGTCAGGCTTTAGCAGGTGCTTGTGTAGTTGCATTCACCTTAACAGCTCCGTCCTGCACAGCAGCCCCTTGTTACAGGCAGCACCTAAATACATACAAATACTTGTTATCTGCTGCAAGATACCCATTTGCTTGTCTGAAGGGTAAGAGATGAAGTCCAAAAGCACAAGAGCTGGTAAAAAATACCAATTTATTCTTATAATTTTAGCCACAAAAGTGGTGTCCTTTAGGCAAAAGAATCATGGAGTAAGTACATGTATTAATTGTAGTTTTTAGTAAAGAATAGTTATTTTTCCATGGCCTTAAATACTAATATAAATTAAATATCATATAGGTATGTCAATAGAGAAACATGCAGTAGACCGCATAGTAAACTGTTACAGATACAAGCTTCTGCCAGAAGAACATAATTCCTGACCTTTGTCATTTCTGAATGAATTGTTGCTCGATTTATCACCTTTGCTTAATACAAATAGCTAATTATAGGTATTTTTTCCAACCTTTACAGCATATATTTATGGTTTCTGTAAAAATACTCATTGTCTTGCCTTCTGAAAAAAAAAATAACACATTATCCATCACTGTCTCAAGTGATTCAAATAACTGTAAAGATTAACTGTAGAATTTTGCATTGATTTAACTAAAACATTTATTCCTATTCAAAGTCTGTTTGACAGCATTGATCAGAGTGGTGAGTGTAGGGGAAATGACCCTTACCAGCTTCTCTTCCTCCTCTTGGTTGCTTTCCTTACTTTTGCGGAGCTGCCTTCTTCGTAAGTACGTGAGGGTGTTGTTGAAGGGGTGGAAATCCAGCCTCCTGTGACAGCACAGCTGATGTGGATGGTATGGAGGGGTGGGAGGGTGTGGAGCCACAGTAAAGGTGTCTGCTGTAATCCTCTGCAGACCCAATGTAAGGAGAGATTTGATCCTTTCAGATATGCAGGATCATTCTTGGGATTGTTTTATATTCATAGAGCTTACCTAGACAAGTGGCAGTTTCCAGAACACTGGAGCGGAGTCTTTCTTGATTGCTAATTGAGGAACCACAGACTGTGCAGTCTGACTGCAGGTCGTGGCAATTGCCAGCTCGCCAGCAAAGATCTTTCCCATTTTCAGGCATTCTTTCCCTTTGCAGTGGGCTAAGCTATTTCCTGAATGCTTCAGCCAATGCTTAGGCCCCTGCACGTGCCTGACAACTGTGCTTGATGCAGAAAGCTACATACATTTAGGGCACCACAGAACTCACAACATTGTAGGGCGCTTTGTAGCACAATGGGGTACCAACATACACAAACCTACCACAGAGTATTTCTTACAGAAAAAAATATCTTTCGCATTTAGAATCACAGTAATTCAGCTAATCGGGGCTCCAGTGGTAACGAGCTTGTAATAAGCTCCTTCCATGGCCATCAGTTCATCGTGAGTGCCCCTTTCAATGACGAGTCCCTGTGACATCACAGCGATGATGTCGGCGTTCTGGATGGTGGACAAGCGGTGGGCAATGACGATGCAGGTCCGCCCTTCTCTGGCCTTATCCAGCGCCGCCTGCACAGTCTGAAGGCAACAGACAAAGTGTCAGAATGAAAATGGGCAAATGAAATTGGGGCTCAGAGCTGGAGAACTCTGATTGCTTCAGATTAATTAACCGCATTGTGCAACTTGTACAAGTGACCGAGGTTAAATTGGAGCCTCGTGTGTGTGCTTAGCTGGGTCAGGAACTCAGTTTCTTAGCAGTTCAAAGAAGGGACAGGTAAGCATAGACAGCAGTAGAAATTAAGCCAGGCCTTTATTCGGCTGACATGCAGAATGTCAGCTCAGCGGGGATATGTTTTTAAACTTTCACCATTTCTCTAATCTCTGTGTGTAACCAAGCCATGCAAATTATTGCCCACGTTCTTAGGCCACTCACTGCTGTTTTTATTGGATATTTGAGCTCATCATTCATATGCTTGAATACATTTTTGGTTTTTGAATGCGTTTTGTTTTGGTTTTTTTTTTTTTTTAATGTGCAGAAGCTGTATTTCTGAATCATTCCTACTGAATGCTCTGAGAGCCCGGGAATTAGCATGCACATTTCTGAGAAAGTACAGCCTCTCACTGGCAGCCTGAGAGCCCCCGTAGCTGCTGCTGTTTTTCCAGCTCTGCTTTCTGCATCTTTTGAAAAGATGGTTAAAGGTATAAGTGCTGAATTAATGGGAAATGCAGTCATGTAGTTAGTGGAGTACGCTGGGATGCCTGTGTAGAACAGACAAAGGCATTGTACATTGTAAGCCTTTGGATTAACCTGCCCTTATTGCTTATCGCGGCGCGTTTACCTTTTCACTTTCTGTGTCTAAGGCAGATGTAGCTTCATCCAGTAATAAAATCTTAGGATCTCGTATGATGGCCCTCGCTATAGCAATGCGTTGTTTTTGCCCACGAGACAGCTGGGATCCTTGAGCCCCGACATTAGTTTCATATTGCTGAAAAATATACAAAAGGAAGATTTTATTCAGGTGTAAGCAAACACAGCAGTACACAACCTGAAGGACGAGCAGGAGGAGAGAGGCTGGAGCGCTGATCATTGATGCCTCCTTCTTAAAAGAAGCCCGGCAATGGGCAAATACTGTAGGAGTGGTACATGTTTGGGGAGCTGTTTCCGAGCCATGCTTTGCAGTGCATACGGCCCAGAAGCCCAGGCACTACGGTGATGGGCCTAGAATTAAAAACTGATAGCAAGATGGTGGCTGATTTGTCTGAGACAAAAGAAATCTGCCCCCCTCCCCGATTTGGGAGAAAAGGATAAAAGTGATTTAAGGGCTTTCTGGACAAGTGCTTTGTTTGGGTGCCTAATCTGTATTCATACCTTTTATGTTCTGCTTTATATGATTTCAGTGCATTTAAATACTTCTTAAGTGCATGTAGGCAGCCAGCTTCAATATTTTTGTCTAAGTATCGTGCCCCAGTCAGAAGGCAAATCTCCCGCAGCTGGGAACGGGATTTATATTTCCTGGCAGAGTGTAATGGTTTGACTGCTGAACTGTGCTGCTTCTGCAGCACATCCTGTCAATGGCTTTGAAAAATCTTTCCTTTTCTCCTAGTTAGAGTTGTAGCTGCTGGTTTCAGTTTTATAAATATTTATATTTATATAAATAATATATGAGGCATGGTCAGGACACCCTCTTTGTTCCTACTGTTACAGCAGTTGAAGTAAATAAAAGGTACACGTGCACCGACTTTAAGTGGGTTTGGAGCAGCTCCTGCTGCAAGGACCACGGAGCAGCCCGTCTGTAGGCAGCTGTAGCCCCAGCCAAGGCCTGGCGGGTACTTACTTCAGGCAGTGACATGACGAAATCATGCAGCTGAGCCTTCCGGGCCGCCTCTATGACTTTTTCCATCGTAACCTCTTTGGTGTTACTGCCATATTTAATATTATCAGCAATGCTGCAGTCAAACAGCACAGGCTCCTGGGACACTATTCCAATTTTTGATCTAAGGAACTGTACATTTGTTTTCGTTGAGTCGTGTCCATCTATTAACTGCCAGGAAATAGAAGAAAATTTGAAACACCATTTCAAAGCCACAGCCTGCAAAACCCAAATAGTTTATAGCAAAACTAAATGATTTAGCCATATTACTAAAATGCAAACACGACTGATTTGAAGTCATTTTCGGAATCTGCTTATTTTTGACTCCTTTGTGCAATGATGTGTATTTTCTGGGTATGGCTGTGCTCCAGGCAAACACTAGACCATTTACATAATCATAAATCCAAGTGACTTTCATATTTGCTTAAGGTTAGGCACATGCTTTGTGGCCTTCCTGGCATAGTGATCACCACACTTATTTCTTCCAAAGAAAGAGAAATCAAACTAGATGGTTTAGTACTTACATAAGCAAATGACATAAAAGCTTTTTAAATTATCAGCAATTGAATAACTGCAAGTTAAATCTAGACAAATCCAACCTGCAAAGAAGCTGCATGTTGAAGCTATGGATTTAGGGATGTTCCAGACTGTTACTCCATTCAGGCTTGAGTTGTGCTTGCGCTCCCACAATGTACACCCCACATTATATATTTCATACGGGAGCTACCAAGGTAAATGCATATGACCTACATTAAAACTGAGGCTTGTAGTATTCTGATCTTGCCGGAATACATCTGAGATGATATTCAGGAATTGTCAGAACAGTCCACATCCACTCAAGAAGGAGCTGAAGCCCCAAGCTGCAAATGTACGTGCCACCACTTTAGGCTACGCAGCAGGCCACATTGAGAAGAGCCCTTGGAGCATTTCTGAAAACAACCGCACACAAACCACGGTTCCTTTGCTTACCACACTCCCTGTGTCGGGGTCATAGAAACGCTCCAGAAGCTGCACACTGGTGCTCTTACCACAGCCACTACTGCCAACAAATGCCAAAGTCTGTCCGGGCTTAACAGCTACAGAGAGTCCTTTCAGGACCTGAATATCAGGCCGAGAAGGGTACGTGAATTTACAGTTAAGAAATTCAATGCTTCCCTTGAAATCATCCTGGTGAAAAAATGAAAAAAAAAGATGCTACAATGAGCTGGAGTTCAAAACTGAGTCGTAAAGGACAAAGTAGCTCCTCCTCAGATCCTATTCTTGCATCTCTTATTTAAAACATGACATTAGTGCTTGTGAAATTGGCCCAAAAAGAGGGATAAAAACCATACTGGAGTAGCTCTCCTGGAGATGAAGCCATTAGTCATAACGCTATTGCTCTGCTTATAGTTCCCTGTACTGCACTGCTCGCAGGCATCAATTGGAAATAGGATTGCCTTGCAAATGGCTAAGTTTTTTTATTTTAATTCAGACACTCTGTAAGTGTAAATTTGGTGACAGTCCAAATACATTTGTATAAGAATCTGGATTTCGTAAAAAAATAAAATCAATCTAGCTTTGCAGCATTAAAACAATACATCGATTCAGGTAAATTTTCCCAGAACTCTTAAAAAAAACTCTTTTACAAAACTCTAAGGGGTATCAAGATATAGTTAATTTTCATCATTTGAAGCAGAATATATAACGTGTTTCGTTCATAACAATTATTTCAAGTTTTTGTTTAATTCTGAAAAAGAAAAACTATTTGAATTTTCTGGGTCTGACTTTTCAATTCACCAAAAATGGAGCGTTTTCATTTTTTCTGACTCAAAGATGATTCGCCTCCTCGTGAACACCCCCATCATTTTGATGTGAATGGAAAAAAAGCCTCCATTTTAAGCCAGCGATAGTCAGGTTTATGTGCAAACCGTGGAGCAGAAAGAAATAACATGCTATTCTGTGAGTCATCTAAATTGGTCCTATTCCAATTTACAGGAGCTTTACACTGACAAAATCCTAAAAGCCACACTTTTAGCGAGAGCACAGGGCTCGCTGCTTCCAAAAGAGCAAAGTCAAGTAACAGTTATACAGTGGGCATAACCTTTCTGTAAAGCAGTGATCCTCATTGACTTACACATCGTTAGTGCAACCCCAATGCTAACATTGAGCTGAATGACATCACAAATTACTCATCTCCGCTCTTACCCATTTTTCTCCTTTTTCACTGTAAACGCTGATTTTCGGAAGCCGATCGACCAGTTGAAAGAAGCGTGCAGCAGACGTTTTGGCTTTGGCATAGTTTGGGGTATAGGAAGAAGCTCTTCCCAAAGCAGTTCCACTGGTGACGATAGCAGAGATCACCCTGCGGGGAAGGGGGACACGGTCATTCTTGGGAAGCAATCGGGAAACCCACCGCGACACCCAGCCCAGCGCCTCTGGAGAGGAGCCCGTTTGTGGCTCCAGGCAGGCTCTCACCTGAACACGAAGCTGTAATGGAGCCCTTCATATTCCACTAGAAACCCTCCGTATCTGTAAGAGACGGCGTTGGCAATGAACACTATGCTCTGGGCAAAGCCGAAGCAGATTCCATAAACGTGGGCTTTTTTGATTGCAGCTTTATAAGGCATATACAGGTGCTTCTCAAAATTGTTGACAAACGTTTTCTCTTTTCCTATCCCAGCTACAGTCCTGATGTTAGAGAGGCCTTCACTGGCAATCTGGGGGAGAAAAAAATATATAGGTAAAAGCTCCAACTTTTTACTTGGAAAAGTAGAGTGTGCTCTTTCACAAATGTGTGAACACAGGGCGCTAATGCCATATTATAAATTGATTCAGGTACGATACAGACCGGCCCAAATATCAGCCAACCTAAAGAGAAGCTTTCCTACAAGCAATTATCTACTAACATCCTCAATAGTAATGCCCTGTTGGCTCCACTAGAGCTAAGCACGCTTAGGAAATTGGGCACTCACTTGTGACTCTCACAAAGTGCTCTCACTTGTGACTTATTTCACGCCATGTGACTAAATGGGACACCCACAAAAGCAAAAATGGTTTTAGGAACACTTATTTCCTTGATTGCATGCATTTATTGACTAAAGATGTTTACTTAAATCATTTTACTTGTTTTACTTATAGCAATAGTCAGAGAAAGAGTTAGAAGAGATGCTATCCTCCACTTCTGTTTCATAAATTAAACCCACTTGAATTTAGTGTTTCCTCATCTGCTCACCCTCCCTCTTTCTCATGTTTATGCTCAAAAAGCCTGATGAGATGGAATATATAAATGGAGGATGGCACCTTGATTCCTCTAACATCAGTGACATAATTTCCAGGATTTTTATCTTGTACATGGGCAAAGAGTAAGCAAACACTTGCCTGAATGAAAAAATGCAAAACAAGGAATTGTAAGATAAGCCCCCTGAAAACTTCTCTGGAGCCTTAATTAATTGTAGGCTTTATATTCTGCTTTGTTGCCAGTCAGAATTTGGGTTTCTGTCCCAAAAAACCAGCACTCCAATTTGATCTAAGAAGTAAGTACTTCTTAAGAAGTAAGAACAACAAATTGGTTTAAAATGGTGTGCTTTGCCTGGACTTCGATAGTAGCTTCATAATGTGAAGCATTTCCTTTGGGAAGCAATAGTCTGGTGTATGGCTTATGAGTAGGAAGACATCTGAATATAAATCATTAAAACAATTTTTTAAAATTAAATCATTAAAAATATTCCATCCAATTTCAGGGTTTTTTTCCTGTCCAAAATTCAGAGTCACATCTCTTGCATTATCATACAATGCGAAGGAGGGGATAAGCAGGTACCGTGAATTGGATTGTTCAGACTGTGTTTTTCCATGTTTAGCACAGCTGATGAGCAATCACTATGGAAGAGCTCAGAGTGTTTTGCATTTGGATGCAGCGCTGGCAAATAAATTAGAAGGTAACACCAGACATAATCAGTCATTACCAAAACTGCTGAAGCATTAAGTGCCCTTTTCATCCTAGACTCTGGGTCATTCTGTTGGGTAAAAGCTGATGCTTTGACTCATTAGTGAGGTTTCTCTTCTTGTCAAGACAGTATTTTGATTTACCACTTTTTGTAAATTATTAAACCATCTGAATGTGGGCGATTGGTCAGATCTCAATTTTCCCTTGGCTTTCTGGAATTGGAGACTGTTCTTAACAGCACTCAGCAATGGCCCGTAAATGCATTCATTTGATTAGCAATACAAAAGCCAAGTGATATTAATTCACATAATAACTGTTGTGCATTTAAAAAAAAAAAATAAATCCAGAAGTCTGCACGTCTAGGTAGTCAACATGATGTCCTGAAATTCTTTGCCCACAGTCATGACATGCTTCTTTAAATTACACCCAAAAATGGGAATTGGGAGCTGAAGATTTGCTGCTTCAGAAGTCAAAAAGGGGTGTGGGCAGGCTGAGCCAGCTGCAGGCAATGGGGAAGAAAGAGCCAGCAGATGCAGAGCTGAGTGGGGCAAATGGCTCCAGTCCACCTGTTTGCTGCACAGATTAAGGTCAGGAGGAGGCTGGAGATAGTTGGCAGAGAGCTCAGATGGGTAGAGGGAAGGTTCAGATGGGGCAGGGTGGGAGGTGAGATGGATAAGATGTTTGGTGGGTAGGACTTTAATGTAAGAAGGAGGACTGGGAGGACTGTGAACTCTGCAAGACTAGTGTTAGGATGGGCTAAAGTAGCTCTGCAGAAGGAAGCTCTCTGAGGCTTTTGGAGGGCCTGCAAAGCACACTTTTTCTGATGCTAGAAATGTGGCAGCCTAAAGCAGGGGAGAAGGCTCGGGCATTACTCTGAGCAGGGTAACCTGAAATAGTCTTCCTCATGTTGTCTGTCTTCTAAATCACGCTGCATTTCTGATGCAGTTCATTTTCTGCACATCTGCACTAGGTATATTTCAAAAGTATCAGATTCTGGGTCATTCTGGCCAGAACTTAGTGACCCAGAACTAAAGTCAAAGGAGTCGGAGAGTTTCAAAGGCAGCAGACCTGCCCACTCCTCTTTGTGCATAAGAGTGGACCGGTAAGAAAATTACATTCCTTTCTCTTGCATCCCTGCTTTTCCTTGTTCAGTTAAATGGACTGGAAGTCTGCTCAGCCAGTGCAAACTTTGTAAAACTTCATAAAACTATTCTCAGATGTGAGGATTTCTAAGTATCATTGCTTTCTGAGGACTGGATAATGACAGGGCATGAACAAATGGGGCTTTAAATAAAACAGGACGAAGGTGAAACAGCCTGCTGAGAGATCTGTGTCTACCCATGAGGGCCTATAACATTTCAAAAGTCAATCACATTCCATGCAGCAAGTGCTTTTGCAGTTAGGGAGTTTCCAGTGGTGTTTCAATGGTTTGACAAACTGAAATATTACAACTTATTTGCAGAAGTCAGCAGTTTCTTTACATCTGAATTACTGATGGTCCCAAATGCCTGATTTTTCAACTACCTGTGACTATAAATATAAAGTATTTTTTAAACAAATTACCCGTCCAGTAGCTTCCAGCGCTTTCTTGTCCTGAGAGGCAAATCCTGTCAACATTTTAGCCTGCACGGCTCCAGATAAGGCCAAAAATGGCAGGAAACACAGTATAACCAAGCTCAGTTTCCAGCTGAAGTAGAAAGCAATGATCATGGCCACCCCAATGTTGGTAAAGGAATTGACAATCATTCCGATCTGTGATCCAGTTGCCTTCAAAGAAAAGAAACAGAGATGATTGACTTGTACACCAATTGTAACTCCAATAATCTTTGAATAAGTTTTCCTATAAAACTTTAGAAAACTCTAAATGATATCTAAATATTGTAAGGCACCAACAGCTGCTGAGTGCACTGGAATTTAGCCAGTTTGGATAAACTCTTTCCAATTAATTGTATCAAGAGAAGGACTACAAATCTCCAATATTCCTTTCACCTACCAAACTTTCCAATGAGAACTTAGAAAATTGTTTCTAAGGATTGTGAGAAATTGAAATTAGTTCCCTTGTTTCCCTGGAGAATCACTCATCTGAATATTCTGTTTAGCCCCCAAATTTATCCCTCTAGATTTAAATAGTAAACCTGTTTGCAACTTAACAACAAAGTCTCAACTGTGCTAAAGTCAGTAAGAAATGTCACTAAGAAGGGATGAATTAAAGTTGCGTTTCTGTCTGTCTCTTTATTTAGGATAAGTTTTAAATATGCCTTTGACATCACCTTTATTGAATGCATTCATCTTCTCCTTATGTACTTTGAGAACACTATTCTTTGCAATAAACTTGATTTATATACTCAAAAGTTACTCTGCCTCATAGCAGTAAACAGCAGCCCTAGATTGGAACTAAGTTGCCATGTATTTGATATCTTTGATCATTTTCAGTCAAATTCACTTCCAGGATGTGAACTTGCAGCACAAAACGTTCATCTTCTACTTCTCCTCTGACCTGCAGCAATAGGGCAAGGTACCTCAGACCTGACCGTGGTGGAAGGTTCACCTCCCAGCTCTGCAGAGGCTACCAAAAGAAGCAGCCGTAGGGCTGCTCTTACCTGGATCTTGCAGCTCTAACACCCCCCTCCCCCTCCAAGAGTCCACTTTTTACTCCTGCTGCAGACGTAGACACTTTCAGACCTTGGACACTTGTGTGCATCTTTGCACCTTCAGCTCACTCTGCAATAGCAGCAGTTGGCTAAGCTCTGTGTTGGGCAGTGAAAGGTGGAAGACACTGCTGCTCAAGCAGTTCTCGTCTTTTCCCCTGGAGCTGTGGGTTGAATGGCTGTTCCCCACTGCTCTGTGTGTGCTTCGAACAAAGATGTCCCTGAGGAGGCTAGCAAGTGGTTCAGTCAGTGTTTAAAAAGTTTGTTTATTTCAACTAAAATATGCCCTGTAAGTGCCTGTAAGGGTTGAAGATATTTGCAGCTGATTTGTCTGATTCTGTAGAAATTGCTGCTGACAGGGTTTTGGGAACCTCTTCTCTTGTTTGTCTTTTAAATTCTTAAAACCTCCATTAATAGTTTTTAAAAATTAACTTACTGTCTTCAATCAAGCTGAAACAGGACAACTTTTGTAACAAATCTCTATGTTTCCTCCTTCATTTCTAGAAAATTGCTTGCATTGGAGCGAAGTAAAATAGCATCTGACTGAGTTCTACCAAAGCATCAATTCAGATAGGTAACATTTCCAGCTCAGCATGATTTAACCCTCACCCACTAAAACACAGGGCATGGAGTTAGCGGCTCACTTTCCCAAATAATCAGTCACAGTAAAACTGGCTGCATGATTCCCCAGCTGGAGCACCAGCCAGAACTATAAGTTGTGTCTTCATGTAGACTGTCAGCTTAAATCAAAACTGTCACAACAAGCACAATACCATGCTGAAAACTTGAAAACATGATTAGTGGTGAATGTCACTAAAATACTAGTCTGACACGGTTTTGAAATAAACGCTTAAGCATCATGGCAAAAAGTTAATTCATCTCCAGAAAAAAGAAATTAAAACTTTTGCACTTGATGCTCCTTCTGGTTCCATTGATGGTTGTTATTTTATTGAGTTTTGTGTTCTTGTTCTGCTAATACAAGCAGAAGTAATGGGCAGTAAATTGTGACCCTATTAGTGCTTTTAAATAAATACAGTGATAACAGTTCCTCGTTGACAGCCTATGATAAATAGAAACAGTTTAATTTGCTGACCAAAGACTGATCTACACTGACCACGCTAGTTGCGGCTAGCTCATTTCTGTGACAATGTGCTAAAACAGGCCTTCAGTCATGCTTATAGCAAAACAATTCTTAAACTCTCAGCTCTTACCCCTTGGACCTGCGAGGCATCTGTTGCAAGTCTTGTAGTCAAAGCACCAGGGCTGTTCTTCCGGTCATCAAACCAACCAATGTCTTGGCCCAGCATAGCCTGGAAACCAATTTTCCTTAACCGTCTTGTAAGCAGCTCACCAGACTTGGCAAAGGTGTATCCCTGGGGTGCATAAGAATAAATACAGATATTGTGCAGCAGAGCATACCCACTGAGTAAGGGATCAGAAAGAAAATTTACCCAGATTGGACTGCTATTACCTGTAGAAACTGTGTGAAAAATGAAAGAATTCCAACCATGACAAAAAGCAGGCAGACACCGTTGATCTGGGTTTTTTGTTCTTCTTCATCAGGAATGGAGAAGGTCTTTGGGAAAAAAAAAAAAAAGTGGAATCGTATTAGAAGTGTCGGTTTTGCTGTGTGTGAGTTTATTCATGACTCCCTATTTTCAAGTGCAGAAGCCCACCCTAGAATCAAAGCCAGAACACAGAGCTCTCCCTTTCCCCTTGCAAAGGCCCAATTCCTTATTTTTCCTAAGGTGAACCTGGGTAGAACGTAATGCTTTTTACTCCTGTTAAAAAATAAGTTTATTATACTTAGTGTCTGCGAATAACTACTATCGCTTGTTGCCCATCCCTAGTTATAATTAATTATCCCTCTACTCTAAACAAGATTCAGCAAGATTCAGAGAATAGCAATGAAATAAATGGCATAGCAACAAAGCAACAGTGCAGAAGCTCCCCTACCTACTCTCTAATCTGTGACATTTACAGCTTTATTGGGCCACACAAAATGGAGTCTGCGTAAATAATTATACCCTAGCATGACTGTCCTTGCACAACACTAACAGATGCTATAATTGCTATAGGTAGGCTTCAAGAGGAACCTATCATCTTTTACTTAAGGATTGTAGCAATGACCTCTTTGCTCACTGCTGGGTGCTTGAGAAAAAGCATCAGTGCTTGAAGTAAAGCCTCTCCATCCCATTCTGCTCCAGTCTCCATGGTATTTTCTTTTTATGTCTGGTTCTTAATAGCTGGTCTTTTTCAACACCGTCCAGTGTTACTGGCTGCTGCTGAAGTAGTGGTCCAAATCTAAGTAGCCATCTTTTAGCAACTCCTTTCACTCAGAGCAGTTGATATGTAGGTCAGTCAACCTACCTACTACTTCTGCTACTCACAGGTATAAGTCACAACTCGTGTTTTTACTTCTCTACTAACCTTAGATTAATTCCAATTGGATTTCACAGGTAAAAATTGCTATAAATTGACTAATATCTCAAACTCTTATCTGTAAGATATAATTAAAAATAAATCGTGCATTCAACTGTTACTTTTATCAGGACTAGCTTAAATTCTTCTAGGTAAGTATTTAACATTAGAAAAAGAAGGAATTTTCATTTCAGCTGCAAAATATAAAAATTTCACAAAAATATCCTAAGTGCTAGTCTTAAAAGGTCAACCAAAGTTATTTATGGTTCCAAGTGAGCTATGCATCAGAGTAACAGGGAAGAATTAGAGCATGAATTTGAGAAAAAGAAATAGCTGTTCTCTAGTGGGAATTCCACTTCAAGTATTTTAACTTCATACATCAGTACCTTGGCAACAAACAAAAAATCCTGCAAAATCCAAAATGATAATATCAAAAGGACACTTAGTGTTTCAAGCTAAGAACTGTTGCAACGCCATGCTGTCTTGTCAGTAGCAAGCCATATTGTTTCTCAGATTAATCTTTGTTTAAAAAAGAAAAATCACCAACTATGTTTTAATCTGTCATAATAAGAACAAAGCATAATAGTCTGTTGCTGTTCCTGTTCCCTTAATGGAATCCACTATACATTCAGCAATTCATGTTTGATCCTGAATTGAACAGGCTGTGAGCAGATTTCATCTGTCTTTGTAACTTAGGTGTCTAGAAAAGATACTGCTGGTTTTTGTTCGGTTGGGTGTTTTTTTCTGTAGTAAATATTCTAGTTAAACACTTGGGCTGAATAAGATACAAGGTGAATTCAGTGCATGCATAAACTATGTTCATCAAGGATTCTGGGTTTTTGAATTGCCATGATGATATTTTCTGTATTATCGTGGTATGCAATATCTAGACATGAATGGAAAAATGAATTTCACAGTAGTGGTCATGCTACATGTATAGCTAGCCTAAAACATAACCGGGGCAATAACTAACTATTTAACATTATGAACATTTGTTAACATGTATGTCATATTAATTACAGTGCTGTGGTACTTTTTCATATGAAAAAACATCAATAAAATCTCTGTTGAAATGAATAGGAATTCTAATGAGTAAAGCTAATAAACAATACGATAAACAGAGTGTGTGATAGATCATAATAAATAGTTGTGAACTGGGATGAAAAACATGACTCTCCAGAGATGATGATGGCTTTTTCACAACTGTTTTGCATTCTGTCTCTGCACAGTCATCCAGAAACACTGGGATGGCCCCATACATGGGCTGAACTTAACATTTTTTCTTTTCACACTTTGAAATTTTTCTCTCTAGTTGAATAAATAAATATCAAATACACATCTGAGCTTTGAAAAGAGAGATAAACATTGCCCTAGGACCCTACAGTGAGTTCCAGTTGGCATCTATGGTTGTTTTAAATAAACTTCTGTTCATTGTTTCTGTATGGCTAGATGGTAGGCAAGATTAATCAAGAAAAGGGAGAACGCTGTGAGCCTTTGCTTTAATATCTTATCCATATCACCTACAAAGTGGTTTCCCTGCTTTCTTTTATGCAAGAAGAAAGGCCTTCCCAATTCCTGTGGCTAGGCTCTCTCTCCATTACTCCTAGATAAAGGCTGAGGGATCTGCAATGTCTGCAAGACAACTTGAGGGTTTCTGGAGTAACCAGTTATCGGTCAGTCTGGGATTCCTATTGCAGGCTCTAAATTCAAGGAAGTATCCCAGCTGAAGAAAAGCAATGGGCTGAACTATGTGCTTATGCTCCTCCTTAAACTGAGAGCATAGCACTTTATAGTCCTATATATATATATATATATATAATATATATATATATTTATATATATATATATAGAAGGAAATGTGGATAACGTGTGGGGAAGACATCTCTGTATTGCAAACAGAGGACTTTTTTTTGCCTTTGCAAATCTGTCCCATAAAATTGAACTATCCAACTATCCCATTCTGCAGCTATCCTAACATGCCTAGCTATATTTTTCACCTATGTTCTTGTTTTAAAAAAATATAACACTGATTACTGTAACATGTAGCATGGACAGTAGCATCAGGTCTATAAAAGGAAATAGTTGTTGCTGAGATGTCCATGTTCAGATCATACAAGTTTCAATGGTTTTAGCATGGACTACCTTTTATCTGGGGCCATGGGCTACATGCCCTATAGCAGTCGGAGCACATCTTTCAGCTGAGTTTCACTGAAAA
>JAHREE010000444.1:3531884-3595821 GCA_033628505.1 Tringa tobata
ATATATATATATATATATATAATATATATATATATTTATATATATATATATAGAAGGAAATGTGGATAACGTGTGGGGAAGACATCTCTGTATTGCAAACAGAGGACTTTTTTTTGCCTTTGCAAATCTGTCCCATAAAATTGAACTATCCAACTATCCCATTCTGCAGCTATCCTAACATGCCTAGCTATATTTTTCACCTATGTTCTTGTTTTAAAAAAATATAACACTGATTACTGTAACATGTAGCATGGACAGTAGCATCAGGTCTATAAAAGGAAATAGTTGTTGCTGAGATGTCCATGTTCAGATCATACAAGTTTCAATGGTTTTAGCATGGACTACCTTTTATCTGGGGCCATGGGCTACATGCCCTATAGCAGTCGGAGCACATCTTTCAGCTGAGTTTCACTGAAAAGAATCCATTTCCCATACTCTGAGACAGTTCCACAGTGAGAACCAAAGCATAGTAAGAAAAAAGTACTGAGAAATTTGTTCCAAAGGTACACTGCTGCTCTGCACCGATCAGAAAACATATTCAGTATTACCAAGTTCTTAATTCACTTTTGGGGATCAATTTCTGTGAACCTTCAAGGTAAATTTTGCTAAATTTATCCTTTCATTTCAAAGCTGTGGGGATTTTTCCCCTCACTTTCTCAACATATTGGTCCCAGAGTACAAGCCCACGTGTCTGTCACAACATCATTGCAGATATTCAGACAGCTTGGAAAGCAGATGCATATTCCATCTGCCTGACTGCCTTGGCACCAGCCAGAAATGTTTTAAATTTATGAATAATGAAACACAGATGTTAGCCTTTGCTCATGTTCATTATGACTTGTTTTTTTCTTGCAGCCTCTGTCTTTTGATGGACTGAGACCTTCAAGAGAAGGAATTCATCCTTGGCAATGAAGGCATTTAGCATCTTGCAGAATGACATCAGCCACAGACCTCCCAATGTCTAGAAAACCTCTCTCAAAAGGAATCAAAGGTTAGATTCATTGCAGAATGCACATAGCAGTGTCTCACCTGCTGTCTATTGAAAGCCACAGTCCTTGGTATAAGGTCCAGACACTCAAAAAGTATTTTGAGGTGGCACACCTATGGCTAAAAGGCCAAGCACATTGACTAGAAGCCGCTAAGCAGATCAACCGGGACCGGAAGGTCTTTTGCTCTGCCCCTCCCTGAATCTTAGCTAGCAAACTTCAAACTGCGAGTAAATGTGACTCAAAGTCCTCAGTAACATCCCAGAGAGAAGCCAAAACAACCGCCTCAAAAAAACAAACAGCAAAAGTTCAGTCTTTCCTTTGGTAGATTGCTGGCACTGATGTTTATCAACCCTTTTCTAATCAGTAGCTCATTCATTCACTCTTTCCTGCCTAAAAGGTTTCGTTCTTCCAGTTTCTAGAAGAGTGTCTGCCCTGTAGGTCATATATTCTTTGCACACCATGCACTACCATGACCTAAACAAGTAAGTGGGAATCACAACACAAGTTTTATCCTGTCTCAGGTGGGTACCCAAACAGCAAAATGATAGTGGCATTCACATTTTCTTCTCAGTGAATGTGACATTACTTTAACCAATAAGAAATGGCATCAGTGGAGGGTTTTCTCTATCCTCCTAGTTTTTGAAAATTTAGGACACTTTCCTAGGCGTTAGTTAGAGCAGTGCTGAATTTCCTCAGGGAGGCGTCCAGTTTCCCCAAAAAGCTGTTTTACAAAAAGGGAAGCATCCTCTTTCTATTACAACAAGTTTTTGAAGGAAAAAGCAGTCACAGTTGAACTCTTGAAGAGTTTCACGCAAAACTGTGGATTTTGATGGTGACACATCCTTTAGTGAATGCCAAGGCTTAAAGCATATTCTTATTTCCTGCTTACCTTCCAAACTTACTGATGCAAGTGTACCTTTTTCTGGGAGCTATGAACCCTGTTACAATTATCTGCCTCTCCCTGGACATTCTGCAGGCAGCAGGCAGTAAAAAGCTGCCTGAAATATATGAACAAAAAAGGGAAGTAATTTTTGGGTCTGATCCAAAGCTTCTCAAAGGCTTGGCCAAGTCTGTAGAATGAAATTCCACAGGGAAGGACCTCTGCATGTCTCTCTCTCCACTGTACCTGCACATGAGATACATCTTGTCACATCTAAAATAAACTGTATGGAAGTGTAGAAACCCACTCCCAGCACTTTCTGGAAATTGAACAAGAGAGATAATGAAGAACACATGACAAATGCTAATGGGCCTACCCCTTCAAAGAGCTCAAATGATAGTGTGATGATAGTGATATAAATACCTCTACTAAATAATTATTTATAGGCAAGAAGGCTAACCCCATTTACTTGACAAGATATAAAGATTTGCCCAAAACTTGTCAAGTTCTGCAGCATACATTCACTCCTCTCTGCTTCAGAGCTAAAATACACTTTAAAATGTTAGCATAACTTACCCCAAGAATTTGACTGAATAACAAAGCGTAGAGTGGATTGACTGCTCCATTCACAGCTGCTGCCAGAGATCCAAGTACCATGTATGGCCATTCAGAGCTATTGTATTTCAAAATTCTGGTAAATGATACAGGCTTGACATCTTCCTCCACATCAACAATTTCCTAAAAAAACAGGTTGGATTTATGAAGCAAATGTATCCCTTCATCCCCAAATGAAATAGTTTGCCTCATCTGTTAAATGGCCATCTAGTACCCAAACAGCTGCTCTACCTTTGTATGGGAAAGAGCAGTGATGGGTTTTGGCTCCTATCTGGAGTCTTTTGTAGGGCTAGGGAGTCACAAGAGGGCTACATAAATGACTACCTTTACTGTTCCTGGAGAAAAAGAGAAAGATTCATGCCTTATGCAGCTCTACTGATTCCAACTTAAGAGGTTAATGATGACCAGTTTCAGATTTTCTGCCACTGAAACTCAGGCAGTTCCGTTTTCACTGCCTTCAGATGAGGAGTGATGCAATACCCAGTGCCAAAACTTGAACTTCTTCCTCACAAGCAGCTTTTGGTGTCACTCATGGAATGTTCTTAAATATTATTTTAAACTATTGTGAGTGAACACACTGAACAAACTCTGAATCAAATTAACAGGTATGCTATATAATTAAAAGGGAGATCTCAGATTGATAGCTGGATTCAGGCTTTATACATGCTAATTTGCTTCCCTTCTGTGAAACAACCTCAGACTATAGCCTGAATTCCCATAATTATTCCCAGTAAGAAAAGAATATTCAACATCAAATTATAACATACCCTGCAGTTTGATTTGTGCAGAATTTTTGAAACGCTTTAAGTGTTACAAAGCCCTGCTAAGGGCTAAGTGTGCTAAGCCCTGTTCATCTCCCTCAGTTCATATGGCTGGAAATGCCCAGACAAAATAGGCACTGTGAAGACCTATCTGCTGGAAATGTGCAAGGATGAATGGCTGGAATCATCTTGTATTTTCTCTTCCTTCTGAGCTAGTGCCAGGGTGACAGCACTAAAGCCCTCTATTTATCCACAGAATAGGCTTAGCAATAGCAAGAACAGTGACTTCTAATTGCTGTACTCTGCACTGGACAACCGCAGCCATGCAAATTGGTACAAGCACTTTGGAAATTCACTGTGTATATTCCTACATATTCTGCATAATTTTAAGGCATGCTGTCTTTATTTTCTATGCTAGTTGATTGCACAAGGACACTGTCAGTGAAAGGACTCTGGGTTAGGTTGCAGTGAAGGTCTCTACTCAAACCCCCAGGTGATTTTGAGACTAAAGTGAATTTACTCTTTGTCGAACAAGAAGCAGTGTCATTTGTATCATTGCGTGGCTATTACATTTAGAAGGCTGAGCATTTTGCTTTTTGTCAGTTAATTCAGCTTTTGTGAATATGTCTTTTTCAGCTTAATCTACAACATATATCAGTTTACAAACAGGTCATGATCTGCTAGGAATTGTATATGGACCAATAAGCATAACAGCCATCAAAATGCAGCCCAGGGTTTACACAGAGGATAAGCACTGAAGCTGTGGTTTTATTTAAGTAGAGAAAAGGACCAATCCAACAACTCCTAAAATGGAGGCACATATCTACAGGTTATCATTACCAAGTAGTATAACCTGTTTGGTTTAAAATTTAATAAACTGACCTTTTTTGCTTGTTCATCATCTTCTCCGTAAGGCCTGGGTTTCATATACTCTGCATGATCGCTTGTAATGGATAACGGAGGGTCAGGCACCACATTAGAGAGCTGAGATCTGGAGCGTTGCCTAAGTGAAGCTCTGTAAAGAGGACAGAAATGGTCTGTTCTTCACAGCTCCATAACACAATACTTCCTTGCAAAGCAGGGGCAGTTTTCATATCAACTAAATCACGATTCACTGAAGCAAATCATAGGAACCCCATAGACTTTTTCTTTCTCTATGTTCTCTCAGCTTCTTGAGAAGAAAATATGCCACGCAGGTACAAATACTTTTCAAAATCATATTCCACCCCCACCACTCAGACATTGCCATATATACACCCTGCACCCTGTACTGATTAACCAAAATTGTGGTGTATCCTGCTATATTTGCACGAGCTGTTAAGACATCAAGTCAATTCACTATTAGCACTATCAAGTAATTCAGTCCAGCAAAACAGGATGATAAAAGTATCGACCTCTTTCCCTGACAAAACATAACCCTGTAATGTGGGAGATCTATTCACTCACATATGTCTGACATGGGCCTGCCTGAAAGAAATGTCTCACTACAAGACAGCCTGGCTTGTAAAATGCTTTAACTTTCATCAAGTAGAAGCCATAATAAAGATGTCCTTGTACATTGCATTGATTTCTCTAATAATTGCACAGCAAGTCATTTTTCAAGTAACTGCACTGAAAGTGCATTAGGTAATATAAATATATGGCTGTATGGTAGTAATATTAAAAATGGATCATTAACACAGTAGACTACAATTGGAGAGAAAGTACTATGGATAGAAAGGGGAGTAAAATTGAGTCTTGCTATTTATCCACGGGCCTTCAATCAGTAACGTATTACCCAAGCTATTTCTTTTTAAGTGAACTCTGTCTTACTAAAATGCTTGCAGCCCTTCCACCCTTTTTTACACAACATACAGAGAAGTGATTCATCAGCACCACTGGGATTTTAGAATAGTGGAAAGAAGTGCAGAGATCTGGAAACATATTGAGGTTTATAATTGAGGCTTATCATTTTTAAGACTCACCGCAAACTGGCCCGATAGCTTCCTCTGCTGAATGACTGGACTTTCTCAAGATTTGGCTCGCCCACATTATTTTCCGCTGCTGTAAAATATAGTATATAGAGCTCTTAAGTTTCTGCTAAAATTGAATACAACCTAAGTCCACTGTGGCTCTGAAAAAAAGTGCAGTGTCTCCCAAGTCATAACTGGAATACTTTGTAGAAAGCAAGGAATGTAATACAGCTACTCAACCTACATGTACCACAAGTTTTATATTTGTATTTGACATGATGAAGTTAACTGAATATTAACCCAAGGACCATCCCACTTGGGATGTGACTGCCGAAGACTGTTTCCCTATTTTAGCACCGTAATTCCTCTCTTCTTTTAAGATAATAATATCCAATCATAGAATCACAGAATAGTTTAGGTCGGAAGAGACCTTTAAAAGTCATCTAGACCAACCCCCCTGCAATGAGCAGGGACATCTTCAACTAGATCAGGTTGCTCAGAGTCCCATTTAGCCTCACCTTGAATGTTTCTAGGGATGGGGCATCTACCACCTCTCTGGGCAACCTGTTCCTGTGTTTCACCTCCCTTGTAAAAAATTTCTTCCTTATATCTGGTCTAAATTCACTCTCTTTTAGTTTAAAAGCATTACCCCATGTCCTATGACAACAAATCCTGCTAAAAAGTTTGTCCACATCTTTCCTGTAGGCCCCCATTAAGTACTGAAAGGCCACAATAAGGTCTCCTGGGAGCCTTCACTTCTCAAGGCTGAACAACCACAGCTCTCTCAGCCTGTTTCAATATGAAAGGTGCTCTGTCCCTGTGATCATTTCTGTGGCCTACTCTGGACCCACTCCAACAGGTCCATGTCTTTCCTGTGCTGAGGACTCCAATGCTGGACACAGGACTCCAGGTGGGGTCTCACCAGAGTGGAATAGAGGGGCAGCATCACCTTCCTCAACCTGCTGGCCATGCTTCTTTTGGTGCAGCCCAGGATACGGTTAGCTTTCTGGGCTGCAAGAACACACCGTCAGCTCATGTCCAGCTTTTCATCCACGAGTATCCCCAACCCCTTCTCGGCAGGGCTGCTCTCACTCCCTTCATCCCCCAGCCTGTATTGATACTGAGGGTTGCTCCTACCCAGGTACAGACCCTGCACTTGGCCTTGTTGAACCTCATGAGGCTCACACGAGCCCACTTCTCGAGCTCGTCCAGGTCCCTCTGGATGGCATCCCATCCCTTAGGTGTGTCAACTGCACCACTCAGCTTGTTATCGTCTGCAAACTTGCTGAGAGTGTGCTCAATCCCACTGTCTATGTCATTCATTAAGATATTAAACAGTACTGATGAGGGACACCACTCGTCACCAGTCTCCACCTGGACATCGGGCTGTTGAAAACTGCCCTCTAGATATGACCAAGGTATGACGCTTCAGAAAAATACAACAGATCATTCTATTAGACCTCTATTTCCAGAAGCTTTGATTCAAATCTGCCTCTAGTAAAACAAATAGGGTGGTTTCAGCATATGCTGTAATTTGCTTGCATTTCAAATAAAGCAAAACTGGACTGACAGCACTAAATGGAGCTATAAAATGACAGGTATTGCAGGTCAGAATTAACGTTTCAGGGCAGATCTATATTAGGAAGGTTATTCAGTGCAGAGGCAGTAAAAACACTTTGCCAGAACTATTAATGTACTACTTCTATGAATGCTAAAATTCAGCCATAAGGGTGGAAGAAAAAAAAAAGAAGCAACTAGCCCTCATTTACAAAAATAATCTGCATTCTGTGGAATTCTACATCATTTTCTAAAAACAAAACACTTACTTTCCCTTGCTTCTTTATTAAGTGCTGCATCTCCTGTGCTTTGCAAGGTCACCAACATGAAATAAACCCCTTTCCTCTTCAAGAGTTCTTCATGCGTTCCTCTCTCCACAGCCTTTCCGTGCTCAAACCCGATGATGACATCGGCAGCTTTGATGGCTGACAGGCGGTGAGCTATGGAGATCGCTGTGCGGCCAAGGCGAGCCTGACAGGGAACAACAACAGCCCCATTCACAGAACAGCAAACAGAGATGCCTGGAACCAGCACTGTGTAATCTAAAGTTGGGTCAAATCAATAGGACTCTTTCTAGTGGTTTCAGCTGACTTTGACTTGAACTCCATCCATAGCCCATAGATGAGCATCTCTTTGTGAGCAGAGGGAGCTATAGATTTCTATTAATGTCCCAAAGTAAGAAAAAAATATTTTCTGTCAATAATAATAAGGTTCTACTTGTGCCTATGAAACAGCTATTAAGAAAAGCTTCGCACTGCTTTGCTGCAACTCAGCACCACCCCCTGCAGAGCGCATTAAAAATAATTTCTGCTTTTTAAAGTCTGATTTATGCTATGCCACAGCAAACCTTATGAAGTGCTTCTTGGACAGTAGCTTCACTTTCATTATCAAGTGCTGAAGTAGCCATATCCAGTAGCAGGATTTTTGGGTTTCTCACAAGCGCTCGAGCAATAGCTATCCTCTGTTTTTGACCTCCACTCATCTGGCTTCCACCCTCTCCAACATGAGTATCAAATTGCTGTGTGAAGGAAAAAAATGAAAATACAATAGATAACAAAAGAGTCTATTAAGCTTCTGGTGAAGACATTGGTAGAAAGTCTCTCAGATTTGTCCTGGGAGTAGACTTAAAAAATTACTGTCTTTGAAAGACTAAAACATTGTTAGTGCATCAGATTCAAAGAGAGAGCTGATGAAATAATTTCCTTCAAAATGAACAACATAGTTTTTCCTGAACTGGGGTTCCAACCCCAAGTCAAAAGTATGTACTGATAAAAAGGTGTTATGTTCTGGTTTGGCTCAAAACAACTATATCAGCAAAAGCTGAAATGAAGAGGAAACACCTGCCCACTCTCCATCATGTGACTCACCAGCAAACTTTCCACAGAGCTGGACTTGTCTGCTGATGGCCTGTGACTCATGAACATTTGTGTCTGTGATTCATGGACATCATACTCTGGTGGTATCGGGTTCAGGTAGAGAATCAAATAAACACATAATGCCTAGATCTCAAGACCCAGGATAATTATATTCACCTGGACCCAAACCTTGTTTATTCCTCCATTTCCAGGAAATAAAAAGGGGCTTTTACATAGTCATTCTATGAATAGTTTCCTGGAGGCCTGGAAGTGAATAGATGGAGGGTAAAAAGTACATAATGACATTAGTTAATGGTACTTGAATTCTGTCACTCAGGTTCACTGTTTAACATGTCCCTTTGAGAAGCTACTTGGCAAAATAACACTCTAGAAAAATAAACAGCCCAGTGGCTCAGTACTATCAAATATGGGCTTAGTAAGGAGGATACCATTGGACTGATCCAAGCCCTGTCATGATAAGGGAAGGAACTGGGGAAGAGGGAACCTCCAGCTAACTTACAGAGCTCATACAAGGAGATGAGGTTGTAAGGATCAGTACAGACCACTCAAAAACATATGCTGGCCAGTGAGAGTCTGGGATCTAAATTGCTTTTGGCCTGAGCAGAAACAGATCTCCATAGCATAAAAAATACGTTATTTTAAAATCATATGATTATTACTACGATAGTAAACATTGTGCATATGATTCCTGAGGAGCTAAATCTTCTCATTTTGTGTGTGTTTGTTCGGGTTTTTTTAACTTGGTGGCATACACATAGTAAGACCTAATTAACTCTAGTCAAAGGATAGGTTGCTGCCTGTTATCTGTATGAATCTGCACTTTCACCTGAGCACAAATGGCTGCACGGGGGAAGGGACAAAAGGATTCTCTATTTTTCCATCAAATTCTGACAAACATTTTACGAGGCACAGCATACCTGTGGCAAGTCCATGATGAAATTGTAAGCATTGGCCTGTTTGGCTGCTTTGATTATGTCTTCCATGGTAGCCTCATCCCGACCATAGCGAATGTTCTCTGCAATCGTGGTGGCAAACAGCACTGGCTCTTGTTCAACAATACCAATCTGTGAGCGTAGCCACTGGATATTAAGGGAACGAATGTCATGGCCATCCAGGGTAATCTACAGAAGCCATTTAAAACATGGACACAAAAAAATTAAAAAAAAAAAAAAAAAAGGAAAAAGGTGAGGGCCATTGTCCCCTCCAGTTCAGAGACAAAGACAGACACAATGGAAATGAAGGGACTGTGATGCTGTTTCCATGACCAGTGCAAAAAAATCAGCTTTCATAGATAAAATATGCAATGCGGTGGCAGTAGTATATGCTAGTTCTTGGGTCTAGGAGTTGTGCTCTTTGATTTCATTTCCCAATATTTCTTTTTGCTTGGCCTCAGAAATAAAACCAGGTGGAAAGTAATAATCACAATTATGATGATATGTTTACAATAAATTGGTTCTTTGTCTTTTATACATTCAAATACAGGTCACTATATATATGATTTGTGCCAACTGGGAACACATAAATGGAATAAGACTGTTAATAGATGTAATTCACATTCTTAGCCAATCCATTACTATACAGTAACTGCATATACTAAAGCTATGTTATGGGATAATGATTACATGTTCAATACTGTGTTTTCCAGAATGTAAAATGATTCCTCACTCCTAAATTATCGTATCTACACGTATAGCTTTCCCCCAGATTCAGCACTGAATCTTTATTTTCTCCTAATAGTTTTTCTCTTTCACATAATTATTTTTTATAAGACTGTTCAACATTCCCCTGAAATGTACAAGAGGATATTTTGCTCATTTAAAAAATAAAACAAAAGAAAATAAAGTTAGGAATCTTCCTTCCCACATTGGAGAAGAAATCATGTCATTCTTTCAAGTCCCCAGGGCAAGAGAAACACATTCTAGACCAGTACACTTACCATGCCATCAGTGGGGTCATAGAAACGCTGGATTAGCTGTATTACTGTACTTTTTCCAGCTCCACTAGCTCCAACAAAAGCTGTTGTCTGCCCTGCTTTAATAACCATATTAAGGTTATCCAAAATCTGGAGAGGAAAAAAAAAAAAAAAAGAAACAGAATCCATCCATTCTAATTCCCTCACAGTTGTACAACGAAGCAGGTATATTCTTTGTCTTAAAATGGAGATTCCAAGCAATCTCACAAAATTAAGAACAAATATTATGAAGGAGGAGAAAAAAGAAGGCCAAATGTTTTTGCATTGTTTGAAAAGTTTATAAATGCAGTGCACTCCTTTCCAGGAGGCAGATTTTGATCGGTTTATTCCTGTTGTTCATCATTAAGAACTAGTCAAGTGAGTACCATTGGAGAACTTGGTAATAAATCCCCTTTAAAGAACACTGCACATGTATTATGAATGCCTTTTAAAGCATAAATATTAAGAATGTAACAGTGAAATTATGTAGAAAAATCTGATACTTCCTATGCTTCTGTCTTTAGAAGCAATAGCACACATTTGCTTGTATAATAATTTGCTTTTCCAAGGAGATTTTGTCAATTCAAACACAGTAGTAGAGCAATAATGGGATATACAGCCAATGCTCCTGTACCTTTTCTTAACATTTTAATGGGTCACATGACATATCCCCAGGGTAATGGAAGAGTTTTATAAAATCTCCTTGCACAATTCATCTTATTAGTTTGTGTCCTATCCTAGCACGTGTTGATACAAGTAAATAATTGATTGAAAGAGAAGCTGTATGCAGGCGAATTTGTCTGAAATTGCTATGAGTCTGTGTTCAGCAGCAAAGAATATGTATGGCAATGGATGTATCAGAATGGTAAAATAAGCAGAATGGTAAGTAGAAGAACCCCTTAATAGAATTACTTAGTCTACCTTTAAACAGAAGGTCTGGCTTCTGAAAAACAAACTCTACTGAAAATCCAGAATTGCTGGCAGAACCGGGATATTTTGATTGTTTACAGAAATTGTGTGAGGAATAATTACCTTTACATCTGGTCTGGAGGGATAATGGAATGTTACATTGTGAAATTCAATTTCACCGTGTACTTTATCCAGCTTGTGGCCATCTTCTGACATGCAGTCAATGACGGGTTTCTAGAATAGAATTTATTGTGTTATTTACTTGCTGTTAAACAGCCAACACTGCTACAGTAGATAAATATTCCCATTAACCGACAAACCCCTGGCACTTCTGTTTGAACAGCAGTTGGCTGCACTGAGCCAGCAGCAGGCTCTGCCCCAGGGCTAGCAGGCAAGGGACATGAAACTGAAGGCCACAGTGACAGGGTAGTTGTCACTGGTGGGTGGTACATGCAAGATGAATGCACCTTCTTCTCATTTGAGGCTTACTGCAGTTACCACAGTCAACCACTCAGCTTGTTTTTGCTGGAACAGAATAGCTGACTGAGTGAAGCATTTTGACTCAGTTAATTTATCCAGTTTCTCAGGAGTAAAATGGCACTACTTCCCTCATATAAACATTCCCCTACAGCACTGAAAAATCAATTAATTGCTGCAAATCAGCATGTTTTACCACTTTGGATTTAAAACATCTATCCTTGAACACCCAGTCCTAAGAGCTGGAATCCTGATTTGAAATTTTCCCATTAAGTTTTTTGGGTCTTGCATACATTTGGCCAGGCCAAGTGGACTGTGGACTGCTACACGTGAGCAGAGAACTAAGATAAAATTGAAGAATTCCAAAGAAATCAAATTTTCTAAGGATAGATTTTGAAGTGTGGAATACAGAGAATGAATTAAACTATAGCAATATCAATGTCTGATAATCGAAATGTGCATGATTTTTTATGTAGCCTAACACACTGAAGGGAATTTTAATACAAGAAATGTGTATGCTCTAAGATGTTAAGAACAGCAAAAAGATTGGTTCCTCTTTAGGAATATATCATGCTTAAATTCAGATACTAAGCTATGAAGAAAAGTTTCAATGATCCTGCAAATGGAAAGCTCAGCACGGCTATAAGTTTAGTGCCAGAAAAAAATTTGTAACAGGACAGAGCTGTGCTTTTACTGTCTAATCATAAATTTAGAAATGCAGCCAGCAGATGGATCTAATTTTGTCACTCTTTCTCTAGACAGATGAAATCTCACTTCAGTTTGCTTTTTTTTTTACCCTAAGGTTATCTGACTCAGCCTTATCTTGAATTTTGTGATTAATTCTTACTGTTGCAAGTCTTCTGTGCTTTTTAAATTTTTCTCTAAAAAACACTTCCCTTACTCATTTGTTTTTCAGTTTATTTTAGAACTTTAGCTTATGAAGTGAATTTACAAGGCATACGTGTTATTGTTATTATAGAACATTGAAGGGTTACTAAAAAGTCCATTAGCATTACCACAGCCCCTCTAGCCTTCTTTATATACCCTTATGTAATCTGGAAAAGACAACCAGCATTTTAATGTGTTTACACAGCTTTCAGCAGAATAAAATTTGACTAGAGATACTATATACTGCTAAGAAATCAGCTGTATTTTGCCAACCACTAAGTTTATTCAGATATAGAAAGGAAATCTCATCAATAAATGCCAGTGGCCCTCAGACTTTCTCTTATTTCAAATATCTTATCTTCTCTTATTTCAAATATCTATCTGTCTGGATAATATCGTGACTATCATTTATGACTACTGCGTGGCCAGTGCCTGTGCTCATTTGGTCTCATTTTAACTCCGAGTAGCTCTGGGACAGGTGACGGGGGCCACTTTTGCCACTAATGCCAATGGAACCACATCTTTTGGTGCCATCTGGAGGCTGGGAGCTAGATGCTTACTTCAAGTTTGGCTGCAAGGTGACTATTACTTCCTGCCTGTACACTCTCCATGAGCCAACACTGATGAGTAATTATACGTGAGGAGAAATGAGAGTGAGAAACAGCAGTAGCTGAAGTAAAACTTCATTATTCAGAAACAGGCCACTTAAGAAATCTATTTAACATCCTCTCTGAGGCCATGCACACACCACTGACCTTTCTATTGCACAGCCAATTTTTCTTTAATTGCACTCATTTTTCCTCATTTACACAGTAGATAAAACGACTACCTCTTGAGGCTTATTTAATTATTTTTCCACTACAAAGTGACACATCTTAAAAATTCATTACTTACTTTATCTATTGTCTCAAAAATGTTTGCTGCAGCCCCACGGCCAGTGGCAAAGGCTTCCAGACACGGAGATGCCTGGCCAAGATTTAAAGCTCCTACTAAAACACCAAAGAAAACCTGAAGAAGTAGAAAAAGAAATTAAAAAAATATGACATCACACTTTTATTACAGTTTAGAGCTTAGACAGGCGAATCAAACTACAGTGGCTTAATGGCTTCTTCTGCATCAGCTGAGCTACAGTGATTCACTGTATGAGCATAATTAGCCCACAAGAAAGCAAACAAATGCATCTTAGAAAGGATTTTCACTGTCTTTCACAACTTTGCTTCCAGGCTGACGTAAATCAAATATCTCATATTTGTCCTGACCTAAAAATGTGTGCACCCAGGTATTTACTGAGGTAAATTTACTGAGGTGCCACCGAAACACCACACATATGCAAATGTATTAGTGGTCTGTTTTTACAACAAGGAGTGAGCTGCATTCTATTGTAAGTACAGCTTATTATTCTCAGTGCTAATACGCCAGGGTGTGCCTGTCAGAATGAACAGGTTTTTTCCTAGAATTTATTCTGCTTTATTCCTCCTTAGTTTTTCAGTTATAGAGGTGGTTTGGCAGAGCAGTTTACAAAGATTTGGATAACATCTTTGGTGTCGGCTTTTGGTCCATTTTTGTGGACCAGCTTTATTGTGGCTGATAGTTTGAATATTCACCCTAAGTACTGGGAGAACTGGTATGTAATCCTTTGTTGTAGTCTGGCAATACCTGAGAATTCTGCTAAGAAGCAATAAAGGACTCAGCTAGCATTTTGAATACAATACAAACAGCAGTCAGGATAAATGGGCAAGGTGTATAAGGAAACACTACCGTTGAGAAAGAAATAAAAGTACACAGGACTCAGCTTTCCCTTGCACTATAGTGATGTTTACTGAGAAAAGTCCCATGACTAAAGTGGAAGAATCTACTGCATACATACTGTGCACTGCAAATATCTACACTGTGATGTTTAGATCATGCCATAAGTTCATACTCAGCTTTACTACGAACTCATTTTCTTGTGTGAATGAGTCCCAAAGCAATTAGGTTATATGCATGCCAGAATCCATCATGAACATGAGGGAGCAGATTCTGTACATTTGTTAGAAGAAAAAGGGAAGGCAATGCCTAGTGTATCTCAATGCAATATGGCTGGTGCACAACAGTTTTTCAAAGACCACGAAAAACAAATTTAAATGTTTTGTATCTACAAACACTTCCTCCCCCCCGCTAGACTAAGAGTGTATGGCAGAGAACATGAAGTACAAGAAAGTTGACTGGAAACTGAGAGAAAAAGGGGAGCATGAGGGAGACTCTATCTACTGACAGCTACAATTTTTCAGCCACAGGGTGGATCCCCACCATTTGCCATTTGGAAACACTGAGCTATAGTTACCATGTGCAAGGCAAAGAAATTGTCCTCACTTTGTTTTTCACAGTATTACCTTGTATCAACTACTGGTGTAAAGGGCATTTGCAAATGATTTCCTGGGAGGGACATCCTCCTTGAACAGGGTGACTCAATTTTACAATGTTCTCAGAGTAATTTACCAAGCTCCATTTAAGAGGAAGTTTTGCACTGCAAGCTACTGGTGGTTGGGAGCTCTCATGGAGTGCAACAGCCAGAGAAAGATCAGAAACAGATGTGTCATCAGAACACCCAGGACTTACTAACATTCAGGAAAAATTTACCTGTGGTCTGGACTGGAGCTTGCCATTTGGGCAGTCCTGGCTTAAAGCAAATAACCAAAATATCTCTAGATGTTCTTTTTATTGCATTTATGTCATCGGTGTCTAAAGCATCTACTGTGCAGAAGCGGATGCATGAATGCCAATGCAGGTTAGCAAGGTTTTACATACAATGCAGGAGCCACAGCCATGTGGCTGTTTATCAACATCTATGTTTACAGGTACTTGGTCATCTATAGGGCTGCTGCAATTAGCAACAGAAAATGGTGCTTCAAAGGATAGAAACTGTTCATGAGAGAGGTTAGATTTGATAAAACTTTCTTTGGTCAGAATTCTCTTTACCATAACGAGCTTTTCCATCATCAAGTAAGATCTTCAGAGAAGCCAGAAGTTACATGCTGACCCAAAAAATGGGAAAGTTAGTTTCAGGCCTCTGCCAATTGTGTAGCAGACTCTCAAATGAAAGCATTATTCTGATCTCAGTAGGCAGCATTTCAAATATTTTAAATAAACATGGATTATTTTTTTTTTTCTTATCCAATTGTGCCATATATTTTCATACACATACTGAGTAATGATCTTTAAAAGACACATACAGTGTTTGTTACCACTGAGCCACCAGATATCAGAACACTACAAATTTGTGTTCCAGAATCGATGTTTTAAGAAACAGTTCAGAATAGTTGCATCAAGCTAAAATGGGTACCTGCAGGAGAGTGCCAGGAGAATACTCTTCTTCTTCAAGGACAAGTTTAGAGCCATACCAAAAGGCTAATGCATAGCACAGGAAAATTATAAGCCACATGTAACCAGTGAATAATCCCATTATCATTCCTTTTCGAATTCCCCAGTGCTGAGCAAACACCAAATTCTTATCATATCTGTAGAAAGAGAGAAAAAATAAAAGGGGATTAAATAATTTCATAAAAAATTCAAGAAGAGCAAAGACCAACAAAATGAGGTGTTTTCAATGACTGGCTGTGCTACAATTTACAGAGGGTCCACATAAGGTGGACACCTCTCACTCTGAGGTGAGAGACCACTGCTTAAACCAGCAATGCTCCCAGATTGTGAAATCCTTCTAGATTCTAGAGTAATAAGCACAAGAAAAGCCACACTCACTCCAGATACCTCACTACGGGGTTTGGGGTTTTAGTAGTCTGACACAGGATTTGAGAATTTGGCCTAGAGCCATGTTAAGTTTTAGATAAACTTAAAAGAAATTTGCAGCTTAACATCATAAAATCATTGTCTTGTTGGAACTAGTTCTCTTACTTGAAAGTACCCAAAGTTTTCAGATGTGCTGCAAATGTGATATATCAAACAATGTTTGGGGGAAAATTTGACACTGTTCCTACCAGTGGAAATGACGTGAAGATAGTATTACTGATATTTTATTTCACTGATTAACCGAATTATGAAACTGGTTTTGCATATGTCATGTTATTTGAAACCTAAATTTCTGTAGCATACATGGATATAATTCTCAAAGCTGACAGATGGACATTGTTGTAGAATTTTGAGACTAATTGCCATAACTCTGAAGTGCATTACAGCATTTCACTGCTACAGGAAAAAAAGAAAACAGAGGCCTTACAATTTGTCCAAACAAACCTTTCAACTTCTTTCTTCTCCCCACCAAAAGCAGCCACTGTTCTGATGGATGAGAGCACTTCATCAGCCACGGCTCCAGCTTTTGCATAAGCCTTTAATTCTCGGCCTGTTAGTTTTGCCACAGCCTACAAAAGCATAAGAAGTGCCGGTTACACCTGAACTGTATGTGCAAGACAAGAACAGCAGTAAGCAGTGCTGGCTGTCACACTGCGCTGGCTGTCATGACCTCTGCATGAGGTCACCTTCTCCGCTCTGAGCAGGCTTTTATTAGGCACACTGCACACTTCTGTCTTCTAGTATTAGGACAAATACCTCTGTAGCACATGTTTTGCACAACAGTTATCCCCTGAGCCAACTGCTGTGCTTCAGGTAGCTCAAAAGAGCAGCTGACAGCATCTGCTTTCCCTCCCTCCCTCTCTGCTGCTAACTGTGATTAAGCAGACTGAGGGGTTGTGTATGGTGGGAGGAAGGGGCAGCTTAAGCAGCAAGAGCAGCCCTTTAGCCACCATGGCAGAATCCAGCTTCAGGAAGAAGAGGTAATGGTCCTGATGGGGCAGGACAGAAACAGATGTGGCCACCACTGTGCTTTGTTTCTTGGGCTGACAGCAAACAGGTCCCTGCACAGCAGCCCACAGCACGCTGGATTCCAAAAGCTTACTTAGGCTACAAAAATGTTTAAATTAATGGGAAAAAATGTAGTCATGTACGATTCTACACAAAGATAACACATTGGCTTGGGAATGACATATTACTAGAAATTGTAGTGTGATTATTTTCTTTCTGTCTTGCAATACCCTGCCCCAGGCATGTTAGCCACTTTTGGAGACAGGAAACCACGCTAGACTGATCTTGGGACTGTTTTCTTTATTGTAAAAAGCAAAGACTTGGGCAGGAAAGGCTTGTAAGTGGGAAGCACTTAACAGTGGGTATGTGAAAGAAAAGAGATGGGGACAGAGAAATAAGAACGGAGAGAGGGGAAATGACAAGCATACAGGGAAATGAGCTCAGAAAGAATTTGCAAATGAAGGGAAGAGACATTTCGGGGTTTATTTCATTCCCTGCCAGGATTCTGCTCTCCCACTTCACACTGAGTCATTATCCATGCCATCTACTTGCAGCCAGCACAAGGTGCTAAAGGAGGGCACGAAGACAAGAAATTAGTCAGAGTTACATTAGAGGTCTGACAGCAAAATGACAGCAAACTGTTCATGACGTGGAAGAAGTGAGATAGCCAAAGGGCTGAACCCAACCAAAGAACAGAGTGTGAGAGAGTTCAAAGGAGGAGCAGGAACTGCCCAGACCTGCTAGGTGTAGGAGAGGAGGTAAAAGGGCAGATGATCCTGCAGTTTTTCCCTCTTCACTGTCCTTCCTCTGCAGAGTGACAGGGAGTTTGTAGGGAGCAGATGGAGAATCAGAACAGGAACAACTAGGAGAGGACACAGCAGCTGCCAGGAGCAGGGACAGCTTGAGGTAAGTTTGAGCAGTTGTTTTCAACTATTTTACAGCTCCGAAACTTAATCATCCCTAAAAGTCCCTAATCTACATAGAGAAATCAAGCCCCGTGTGTAGTAACCATCTAAACCAGGTATGTAGTAATACAGAGAAGATGTGGGCCAGGTTCTGATCTTGGCAACCATAATATCCATCCACAGGGCCCATAGAAGGTACGCTTACACTCTCATCTTAGAAGCAGGATATTCCAGCAATCAGAATAAGCAAAGTGGGAGCAAAGCCCAGCTCTCCATTCCCCGACTGCCAGTGCTGCTGTGACCATAACCTGCCTCTCTTGACTTCAAATGAGTGTAATAGCCTTCTCTTCCACTGGTCCTCCCAGCTCTATAGCATGGCCTTCCTCATACTTCAACACAGACCTTTCACAATTCACTTACCAAGCCATAGACGGCCGCTCCAATCCCAAGCAGAGGGCTGACTGCAATGATAACCAAGGTCAATTTCCACCCACTGACAAAGCCCAGTAGGAATCCGCATACAAAGGTGGTTATGCGCTGGATAAAGATTGCTACTTGGTCAGCAATAGCCTCATTAATTTTGTTAACATCACTGGGGAAAAAGAAGAAAAAAAAACAACAACAAAAACAACAGAAGATTGGTGAGCATATTTTTCATTTATGTTGCAGGTCTTGGCGACATTTGGGTTAGTTAGTTTCCCTTGAAGGAGGTCCTTCCTCACCCCTATTCTTTCCACCATCGTGCCTTCCAAAGATCTTGGGCTACAGTGAGAAAACCTGGTGCTTTTGCAATGGCAGAAGGCTTTTATGCATTGATACTGTGGAAAAGGTACTGTCTTTTACCAGGAAAAGTTGTTCTGCCAGCAGGTTCATTCACTATCTGGTTCTTACTACTGTGTCCCAGCTTATCCCCAGAAGGGGGCAGAGACATCCCGGCTGGATACAGCTATCTGATAACTGAAAAATGGTATAGCTGATACAGCATCCTTCCCATCATGGGGCACTGAGAATGTACGACACAGTCATGCTGAGGGGGCAGGAAAAGGTAAGAGGGCTGTAAGTCTATTAGCTCTACCTTCCCCCACCTCCTGGTTCCTCTCTCCACCCTATCAGGTAGTTTGCTCTCTAAATGGGAGAGTGGGAAAATTGAAGAGGCCTTCTCTATCACCGGAGACAGTGGGAAAACATGACAGCTCTATCACATGCAGGACAGTGGTACAGTAGTTATCATCATTGGACCCCCAGGCAGCTGCAGAGCCTGTTTGCTCTCCCTTATGTATTGCCAACAAAGGAAAAAAAATCTTAAAGCAAAATAGTCATTATACTTCTGTCACTCTTGGCTACTGCATCACCCCTGAGATCAGAAGAACTAGAATAAATAGGAGCAAGTGGTATTGAGATTTAAAGTGCAAAGTTGTTATCTCATTGATATATCAAGTGAAATTACAGTCCTCTATTGAAAAAATTTAGAAGTGTTGAGTTGAAGAACATGTTTATATTTCTTCTGGAGTATGTTTTTTGCAGTCAGGAAGCTTTTTGTAGGTACAGGACAACGTTGTTTGAAAAAACAGGGAACTAAGTGTTGTTAGACAAATACATACTCAGTTCCTACTTTTTGCCAAAGAAATTCTTCACGGCAACTTACACTTGCAATTTATTCTTCATAAAAAGAACACCACAGAAAGTCATAGATACCACTGGGTAGTGTGAGAAACAGCCTGAATTTTGCTTCAGCTAATTGATATATTTTTTTCTGTGAGCATGTCTGTATTGACAAAGGTGGCTCAGTGATAGTGGATTCTCATCCCTTGTGTCCAACTGATCCTTGGAGGCACCTTGGGGCTGTCCAGGGATCCTTGTTTGTGGAGTGTTATCTAGGTAAAGGCTAACCAAAGATTGGTGGCAGACTGATAAACGGACAATGGACGGTGAAGACTCATAAGTGGACAAAAGCCACCTGGAGGGTAACTGATGAAGATATGACCACCAGAGTACTTGTAACCACTAACACTGGACAATAGATGATGGCAAAGATTGTGAAACAACATATAGCATAATCAACTAGTCAAGGGGGTGTTTAGGATGATAATTTTGTAGAACAGGTGTATATGCTTTATCTGTAATAGGTTAGGAGGTCAGGAAGAATGTGAGCTCCAACTTCTCAGCCAACGAGAAGGGAGACAGTAACTCAGGCGGGCGGGACAAGAAGTATAAATATACCTAAAAAACCAAAAGGTGGGTGTGCCTCTGCTTTGAGATGCACCTGATTCAGCGCTGTTTTGTACAATAAATTTTTATACCTTTGCTTCAGCGACTTTGTCCTCTTTAAATTCTAGGTGTGAGCCGGCATTTTTCACAGTAGTGAAAAAAGGCAAATAAAATCACCTTCAACCAGAGAAAAATCATCTGCAGATGTGACTACTATTATACAGGCACGACTGAGAACAGGGAGCCATCTAGAGTCAGCATATTCACCTTGCAGCTGCCTTCAGCCTGTAAACAGGAACAACTAAGGAAAGGAGCAAGCCTTAAACTCCGTCAGGGTTAAATGTTTACCCAGGATAAGAAGGTTTCTCCATCTACCTTGGGTCCCTTTCTAAAGGTAGGTGCTTGTACCTTCTTTAGCAGAAGATTAAGCAAGGCTCACTCTTCTCTTTCAAAAGCCAACAAAAGCAAACTCTGTCCCTAATATAGTCTTCCTTTCTGGGAAGTGAGAAAGGGTTCAAACACACATCTCCAGCCTCAGGGGAGTGTGCAGCGGCAGCCAGATTATAGATTACTCTGAAAGGACTGGGCACAGGAGGAGAAAGATAGGACAAGCTGGCAAAAAGACTCTACTCCAAAACCCGGCAAACGCCCCACCCCACCCTCTCACCCCCCCATTTACTGATAGACAAGGGAAATACTTGTGGCTTAACAGTTATGGCACTCAGGTTGAAAATGGGGGAGATAATCAGCCTTGCCGCTGCTCCCAGGAGCATAGCTGTAGTTTATATTAGAAGGTGTTTGCCAAATGCCTAGTTATTGGCAGTCTGTTGTGTTTGGAAAAAAAGGCGAAAATGTTCTCTGTAGCATGTTTTTTCTCGATTACTTACTCAGAAATCCGGGTGTTCAGTTCTCCTACAGATGTACAGTCAAACCAGCCTATATCCATTCGCATTACTTTCCTGAAATAAGCTTTCCTGATTTTCTGTATCTGACGAGCTGCAGCCATAACCCAAAAGCAGATCTGGGAAGAGCAAAATGTGGTTTATAAATTGGAGTAAAGTCTTTCTACTCCCAACAAATGGGAAAAAGCAATTTGGCTATTGACAAAATTACTATTCAGGTAAAATACATTCTAGCTACGCAAACATGATAGTTATTTTATGCCTTTGTTCTTTAAACAATCCAACAATCTTATAAAGCCTCTGGATGAAACATTTGTCTCAGTTCTGATAGGCTGGGAAGAGATGTAAGTTAAATTCCTTGTGCTGTTACATGAATGTCACACAGACAAAAAAATTTCTACCTACAGCTGTAAGTAATATAGGGATGGCAGCCATCCTACCTCAGCAAAACCCTGGGACAGTTTTTAGGAAGGTGAATAAGTGATTTTTCCTATTATAAAAAGCTTCAAAAGCAGTGGACCCTTTAGCAGATTATGCAGGAATCATCCAAACTTGTCATAAGGATTGAACCACTGCTATAGAATATGCAGGGTATGATTCCTCTTGAACACTAGTTTTACACTAGTAGTAGTCTGTAATACTTCTACAACAGAAACACAGGGCTCAATGTAGTTGAGATGCATACTGGGAATCTGCATGTCCTTCAGCTATTATTTTAGGAGGGTGCATGCACACTTAAACAGGTATTTCTTATGGTGTGAAAGGAGCAGCATGCATTCATCTCACTGGGTAAAATGCATCCTTGTACAAAGGTATGCATGCATAAATCCAAGGAGGTCTCAGATTGCCAGAGCTAACCTATTTCAGCCAATAGAGTGAGAATGGAAAGCGTCTGCTCTGCTCAAATGGACAGCTGACTAAGTAGTTAAAGGGAGGGACCATCTTAATTATTTAGTGATTTAAACTTTTAAATCAAAATAGGGAACAAAATACTGACTTGGAGGTATCCTAACAAAAGTACGCCACAACCAATTCCTCCATAGTAACCTGCAAACTTGGTCATTTCTTGTTCAATGTCCAGCAGCCTGGGGAAAAAAAAAAAAAAAAAGTTAGAAATACTGTTTTAAGTTTCTCATAGATTTTTAATATGGTGTTTCTTCAAGTTAGAGTCACGTGAGCTGGCAAGTCAGCTTGTTTTGCTAACAGAGGCGTTGTTTCCCAATACTAAGGCTCTTGCTAGCAGTGGCTGGTTTGCTTGCTCTGCCTGTGGCACAGGGGCAGGGCATGGGCAGGTACCAGGAAACGCTGTGCCATCGTGGAGCAACCCTGAAGTCTCTGAGAAACAGCTCTCGTTTTGTGCTATTATACCAACTAATAACACTCAGATTTAAACAATTAGAAACTCTTTAAACTCTCTTTAAACCGAGAAATGAGGGCTGCTAAAGTCAATTAAAGTATTACTTTGTACCATAAGTTTGCTAATCTGACATGATCATTTCTTTTAGCTCAAGTAGGACTTAAATGACTTCTAATATCAGTGAAGGGCATTAAGTTGCTGCTATTGCATTTAGATTCCTTTGAAATAGGCATTTCAGGTCATTATCGCTTATGATTTTCGACAAGTTTTAAAAAATGTTCTGCAGACAGCAAATTTTATTCTGTTTACCCACCAGAATTTGGTACACTGAAATTTTAAGCCAAAAGGGAGCACAATGCACCTGGCCTGATGTCTTGCAAAAAATAATCATGGAAACAACTCAGGTGCCTGACACAGATATCCAGTACCATTTTTAATGCTCTAATGTATCCTACCTGGTGCATAGCTGCTGCTTCAGAGGACCAGAGATCTGTAGCAATTTCTGTGTTCTGTCTGCCAGCCCCATCTTGGAGGGGGCTTGGAGCAAATAATTTGGCCCTGGTAACCTACATCTAGGAGTGCAAATCACTTCCCATGTGCTCTGAATTTCAGAGACATTTAGATAAGTAACTTTTAATTCTAATTAAATACCTAATTAAATGTCATTCAGAGATGAGAAAATTCTTAGAATAATGCACTGAAAAACAAGCCTTAGGAAAGGTTACAGGTTCAAATTTGGCTTTGACAGATATCCGTATCTGAATGAATCATCTAGATTCCATTTATTATAGTTAATGGAAAGAAACAGGCACTCTTACAGGGCATTTCATCTACCTGCCTTAGACATCTCCCATAAGCTGAGATAAATTGCATCCTGGAAGTGCTCATTTCTCTCCAATGACTAAAGTTTAGCTAACTTGCTCTGAAGTCAGCAGGCACCTATGGGTACAGAAGTCATTGCCTACAGTGTCACTAAAGAATACAGATTAATGAACTCAGATGTATAGCAGATAAAACTGTTACCAGAACAATCATCATCAAGAATATCCTTGCTGACATCTATAGCTGAAAGACCAAGACCCAAATTGACCTTCTGTCCCTCCAGGTAATATCTCTGGCTTCGAAACAGAGCTCTGAACAAGAACCATGCCCCTTTTCTGCCTCATGGACAGAAAATGTCAGGCTTAAAGGCTGAAGTGGACTTTCATTAGCAATACGTTCTCTGACAAGCCATAATAACAAAGGAAAAGAGATAAACACATCTACTACTTACCCACATCTTATTGTGGCATTCTTTTCATTCTGATGAATAGTACCATTAATCCACACTATAGTGTTATTTTCACATGTCTTGTTTGGGTCTTTAAGCGCTTGCATTTCAATTTCATATTCAATAAATGTGTCTGCCATTGCACCAAACACAAGCAACACAGCTGGCTGGGCTGCTCCATGAAGAATAGCACAGAAACTACCAACAGCCATCATTAAAATTTCCATAGATGAAGCAAATCGGAACTAAAGAGACAGGAAAAAAATATGGTCTCTATGAGAGGAGGTCTTCATATTGGTTGCATACTGAAAAATCATTAATCAGGTCGATCAGATACAAAATCATTCTCTTTAAATTTCAGAATTAGCTGCAATACATAAATCAGAAAAATCTCTCTCTCCAATCTAATCTAATTGCACCTGTGATTACAGCCTCATAAGTTATTATGAGCTCCCTTTTAGTTGACAGCAGAATCTGACTATGTGAATGAATGTATTATCATATAATATTAATAGTTCAATATCATTCCACATTATCATCATTCCAGAAACTAGCTAAAAGATTACGAATAATAATTATAATTCATATATATAGTCTGCTTTGCAGATTTCCTTTGGGGATGGATGGAGAGGGAAAGGAGAAAAAAGCCTTAGGGCATTACATAGAGCCTCTGAATACAGTTAGCCAATTTCTCAAAAGTCTGGGGTACTCTGGTAGAAAGCCAGCTAAGTGTCTCCCAGCAAGTTCTCATAATTAATATTCTAAAACCTGTTGGCTGATCCAGGCAATTGTGCCTTGGCTCTTAATCTGGGAGAAATACATAGAAATATGACATAGTGTGCAATAACAAAAGGATTGAGCTAAGTCCTATTACCTTACATTTGCCATGGGCCAAGAGCACACACACATGCAGCTGGTGACTCAGCTAAGACACAGTGACTTCAGTTACTTTTGTCATAATTATGTGAAGTCTGATTCTCAGGTTGAAGTCATGCATAAATATATTGATCAAACTGTCCACATAGAATATCAGTACCAAATACTATGTATTTTAAAAATAGGAGTGTAAAGAGAAATCATAGCCCACTGAAGAACTTGTCCAGGTTCTGTAGATTCTATAATATGTCTAAGAGAAGAAAGGGTGGGAATTTGGAGCACATATGTAAAAGGGACATTAGGGCAGAGACAAGATAAAGGGAAAAATAAGTCAGTAAACACAAAAGAGAAATAAATAAAAGGTCTTTCTACAAAAAACAGGTATTCTTGTATTGTGAAGAAAACCATAGCAAGCCCTGGTCATAAGAAGTCTAGGAATTCCCTGAATTAAAAAAAAAAAAAAAACACCCACAGAAAACGCACAAATATGTTATCTAATCTCTCAGCACATCTGATGCAAACATACTATGTTTACCAACTGCACTTTAGGACTTAAACATCTGTGCAAAACAGGCTACAGAATTCAAAACCCCTCTGCCCTCTGTGTGGACAGACTATTCTCTTCACCCAACTATGAGCTGAGGTGCTTGGCCAGATAGAGTACAAGCCACGTGGATGTAACTGCACTAGACCAGTACTACAGACAGGACCATATTAGTCTGGACACATTACAGGTTTATAGCCTAGACTACATGAAAAACAGAAGTAATAAAATGCTTCTGGCTTGGACATCTCCCTACCATATTAATTTTTAAATTTTGGTGCACCTTATGGGATTTCAAGACCCATCAAAGGCTAGACCTACCCAGTATCCTAGGCACCTAGTATTGTGCATTCCTAAGTTTCTATAGTTATCAAATCTTCTAATACCCACGGAACAATTACAAGGGAGCTAATTATCTGCCAAATATCACACAGCAAATTTTTGGCAGAAATTAGAATGAACCAGGGTCACCTAGATTCCTGCTGTGCATCTTTACTCTTTTCCCCATATCTATCTGTAGGTTCAATATAATGTGTTTACTAGACAATGATGACACAAATATCAATAATCGATACCAAACTGACAAAATGACAAATGGTTCTATTAAATTCCCATTGACTTTAATGGCAGGACTTCATGCCAAATGGTTTAATCCTTAAAAGTTTGGCTTAGTCACTGCTATTCCCCAAAACAACCATATTGATTATTGTCACTTATTCTGTAGCACAATACACATAAAATACTTATAGCCATTGCTCTCATTACCAGCTGAAAGAAGCCAATACGAATACTGTTTTCTTTCTTCTCTGATGACCTTCAAGAACAGAAAAGAAAGTTATAAACTTGCATTTTAGTACATATTTTGTTCTATATGCAAAGACAGTAGAGAGAATTGAACTTAACTCACTTTTCACTTTTCTTCTCGATAAAAGGTTCTTCATATGTATAGAAATTCCTAGGAAAAAAAGGTAAGATTTTACATTAATTCTTTTATTCTCTTAGTTACTTCTCTGAAATTACATTTATTTGAGACATTTTGCCCAAAATTTTAAGAGACCAGCTGTTTCCTTCAGATTTCTTTGGAACCAGAGATTTGATGGTTCTTTCCAATTTTAGACAGGGACTAGAACAGAAGTTAGGTTAAAACGATCTGAATCTTTATGCTTTGTTTCATAAGCAGTTCCTCAAAACACTGTTGCTATAATGTGGATTGTAGGTTCTTGGAGGTCGATTAGAGAAATAATTGGCTAGTCTTTTCTTTAAGATAGAAAAAGGTCCTGTTCCCATTCCCTCTTATACTGCCTGTATGTTCACAGTTCACATATGTCCATAGTGGCAGCAGAATCTCTCACCCTACCATGCAGGTTTTTACTCAGTGGTCAGATTATGAGCTGCTATTCTGTACAGTCAGTTAAAATATAAAGAACTAGTTGCACCATTATGGATGGGATCCATACTGTAACACATAATAGCAATCACCAGCTGTATACATTAAGAGATGAATGAGTAGGGATTTTGAATTTGGATTATTTTTTTTTTAATAAAACGAATTAATTCAAGTTTTATTTGTCATGAACAGTTTTCAGAAACCAGATCCTAGAAAGCCTGAAGGAAGCTTCATATGTACAGTAGGTAGGACCATATGTGTGTTACATGTGGAAGTCCAACAGAACTTGGGTTTCAAGATACGTGGCGAGGACCATGGCAGAACTTGATTACTGGGCTGATGCCCTCTGAGATGGGCAACCTGACAAAGACAAAAATTAACAGACGCTCTTCCTTCTTCATGCTAGGAGTAGTTCTCAGACTGTGTACACTGTGTCAGAAAGAGCTGGCACAAATTATAGCCCCATTAGGATGTCCAGTTTGCTACAGAGTTGTCCCAAGATTTAGGAAGAGGGAGGCTCTTAACTCCATTCAAATCTGAGATTTTAGCTGAAGGTCTCTAAGTCATTTCAGCTTTTAACTATCTAGAATTCTACACTTAAATCTTAATATCTGAGTTCAAATGATGCAAGCTAATTCTTTCTATTTTAAAGTCTTACAGTTAAGCTTTAAGAAAAATTAATAAAGATTGATTAAAATTCCTAAAAAAAAAAATAATTTCTCAAACTAAAAGCACAAAAGAAAGATAAATTTAGTATCCAAAACATTTGCAGAAGAAAAACCATAGTTTGCTGCCATTACTCTGTGTTTTTAAAGATTACTAGGACTGTTTTGGTCTACCTGTGTCAGTTGTATCAAATAAGGCAGTTCAACTCCTACAGAACAGCTTTTCATTAAATACCATATATTTAATTAATGCATCAATTTGAGCCAGTGACATTAACTTCTTTCCTGAATATTCCTAGAAATACTGATTGTTCCATTTGTGTACATGACTTACTCTGATTTCTTGAAGCTGTTACCTGTTAGGGAAAATAAATGCACAGTCTAGTTAATGATTATTGTTAAAGTACATATTCCTCTGTAGACATGTGAAACATAAACCCTAGAACCCCATGGGATCTGGTCATTCCTGAGTTATAAGCATGTTATTCCCACTGATATATCTAGCCAGGGACATGAACTGACATGTGTCTAAAAATTCCTTGGTAAATTTATATCAATTTATGCCTGCTTTCTCTTGAAGAAGTAGTCTCAAGTTTTTAATACCTCAGATGACAAAATTGTTTTCTCTAAATACATTATTTAGGACTATTGCCAAAAGTCACCTCGTGTTCATTGCAGACTGTTTGCTAGTATTCAATTAGTTCTCTTGGACACTGTCTCATCAAGGAATACCACTTTACTTGCAGTCCGTGCATGCTCCCTGAAAGGAGGAGCAGTAGCTCTTCACTCCTGCCTTTCAACAACCAAGAGACTGCAAATCCTGTGGAAGAGGGGCAGCTGTGGCCCTGAATGGTAAGATGAACTTGTCACTCTGAAGTAAATTCTCGGTATCCTCTCCACGAAACCGTAGCTTAGAGGGATGGAATTATACTACAAAACATAATTATGCTGTAGGGCAATTCCTTAGTCCCCAGAACAGGTCTGGATTTAGCTCTCTTTCAAGAAGTATTGTCATACCTACAGCACAGCTTGTGTTTGCAGGGGCCTCAAGGAAGAAGTGTCATCATAAGGGCAGATGTAGAAAGCACACACTGTACATCACTTGATGACAATGAATAAAGAGCTATTTTTATGTATACAGCACAGTTTGGATAATCTAAGGGCACTGGGCATATGCACCTTTCTCATTTAAAGTGCACTGGGCAGCTCAGCATCAGTTTCAGAACCACAGTATGTTTTTCAAGCAGTGCCTTCCTTCCCTCACATCTAGTGACACAACACTGAGCAATCATAGCCCTGTCTCACAGAGCAAACACAAAGGAACTTTGCATCACAATTTACAGAAGGTGCAAAGAAGTCACTGCAACCACAAATTTGGCTTCCATCATTTTCCTACCCAACAGTAGACGGCTATTCCACTCTCTCCAGGGTTTTGCATTTCTCAAGGCAACAATGTTAGATGGAAGCAGTCTGAGCTTGAGACTAAGGGAACAGCTGATTACATCTCTTTTGGGGGGTTAATGAGATAACTTTATTTAGCTTTAGCTAACAATGACTCTGTTGGTTTTATTTTGCTCTGTTTATTACTCAGGAATGATAAAAGAAAAATTTCTTTCAATAAGGGCATGTGTCTACCCCAGGAATATTTTAATTTCTAAAAATATTATTACAAAGAATCATTTGGTGTTAGAAAAGAACTGATTGTGAAGGAAAAAGAAACATCTGGTTGCAGTTTTTTGAAGTTTGACAGCTGGTAACAGCTGAAATGGTTTGAAACCATTCCTAGAAGATTCTCTGGGGTTTATTGGAAAAAGTAAGGTTTAAACAAAGTTTCCTCTGCCGGCTCATAATAGAAAGTGTTTTGCAAAAAAAAAAAAATGAAGGAACTGGCTATGAGGAGGAAAAAGGGAAGGAACAAAAGACTCTAGTGAAATAGCTTTCTGAGTCATATCAATTTAGACTGCAAAATAAGCATTCTGCAAAGATGAAGAAACTCTAACCTATGAACTTGAAGAGGGAAACAAGAGTATATCAATGCTATTCAAAAGCACAAGGAACTGGGGGCCCACTTTTGTCAGCCAGCAGTTTTTAAGCAGGAGGAGAATTTGGAATGACGTTACTAATGCTTAACTTAAAAGAAGGAAACAGATGAGTAACAGATCAACACTGCTAAACTGAAAAAGTAGAAAAAGGACAGAGCATGATTTTCATTGAAAAGAAAAAAAGGTAGGGAAAACAAAACAATTTATTAACCCTACAGAAAGGAGCTATAGTAACCTTTGAATGCTCAAAAAATTTTGAAAGGGGAAATAAGGCATTTAAGAAATTTTACAATTTGAAAAAAGCACAGAATCAAGGAAAAGCTGAAGAACATTGCCAAGAATTTGAGTTTTTACTGGTATTGTGAGAACACAGTAAAAGTTAAGCCTGAGGAAATCAAGTGATGGAAAATTGTGCTCAAAAGGCTCCCAACTACAGCTGGCTCTTAACTATACCTACAGATGTGGTGTTCAAGGGTTGATCCAGTAAGGGCTAATTCTTACTAATATGTACAAAAAATAGTTATTGAAACAAACCTCACTGGAGATTATGGAGCAGAAGAGATCAATCAGCAGAATGTCAGTGCTAGTATGGTTTTAAAGCAATTATGTTTGCTTTGGGAAAGGTGCTCTAGCAGTTCAACAAACAGTTCTCTACACGAGGCAGAAAACACAGTGCAAGGAAACTGAGAAACCAGAGGCAAACTCACTTGGATAGGGCCAAAAAAACCCCAAGTGTGAAAAGAGGAAGAGCTTTGGTCCCAATCAAAAGTCTTTTGCCAAAATCCTCTAACAAGTAAAAGTGACAAGTACTACAAACTAAGAGACAAAAAACAACCCCTCAAACCGGCTAGATAGATCTGGACAATCTGGGAAAAGTTCTAAGTGAATGGCTGGAAGAAACAAACAGTTTTCTGTCCCAGAAGTAGAAGGACATACCCTTTTACCTATTCACTCTCCTTTCTCATCATTCCTCCCACCTCTCCACCAATATTAGAGCCCACAATGCCCCACGCATTGAAACTGCCTTCAGTCAGCCTAAGTGAGAAGTTTTAAAAACAAAACAAAACACAGCTGTGAGGGGAGAGGGGAGATCTGTTTGCCTTCAGCATGCAGATGGCTGATCATTCCAGCAGGAGGCAGAGCCGTGTGCTGTGGCATCAATACACTGGGGAGAGAGCAGACTTTCAGAAAACGTTCCCGTTGGTTTCTTTCACAGTCATGGAGCTGAGGTTGCTGCTGCTGTGTTGCAGGCTTTAAAATCAGCTGCACACTCCAGCATGCCAGCTCTGATTTTAAGAACACATTCTAGTTATTCGGAGAATAATTTCCTATGCTATCTTCTTACCAGCTGTAACAATGGATTTGAAGTTCCTAACAAAAACCAGAGCCTTGAATCTGTTGAACAGGACACTATCTAGTCTAGGAGAGCAGACTTTCAGCTAAGTGAAAGAGATTTGATGAGGATGGTTAAAACAAAAGGAATTCTCTGGCTAACACGGAGAGACAGAAGTTGAGAACATAACATCTGCACGTGAAGCTCTTGTTCAGTTTCTAATGTCAGACCAAAAAAAGCACATGCATTGTCTTCTAACAGAACAGCTGCTTTTATGTTTGCAGATCTCAATCATTGTCTACAAAGATAACGACAATCACAGTTTAGTCCAAGCTCAGGCTGAATACTCCAAATGCATTCAAACTCTGCTGTTATGCCAACAGTTATATGAGACATCCTATTACAGACAAAGATTGGAAGGAAACCCCAAACCCAAACACAATTAATGATACTAGATTGAAACACAGATTTAGCATCATTCAGCAACTACTTAGTTTTAAAAATAAAAACAGACATCACAGATCAAGTTATAGCTGGGCCACTGTGCTACTATATATCAGGGAGAGAGGCTTGAAGAGGGCTCTCATTAAAAACCAGTCTTGAAATGTTTGATTATTATCTGAAATTTCATTACATATGTAGTTATGTGAAGAATTTTACTGCATGCCACAAGTTTTAACAAAAAGTAAACATATGGTTCCCATGGAACAAAAAAGGCTGAGGCTGGGCTGCCTAAAACCCAAGCTCTTGTCTAGGCAGTGGAAAATAAATTCACTGTAACTCAGTCTGGTATGGTTTGCTTTGATTTCTTTTTGGTGGTGAAAAATAGTTCTAAGAGAGAGCGACTGTCTTTTGATGTGAGTCTTCAGTTTTCTGGAGGCAATCTGTCATAAAGTATTTCAAGTGAAATAAAACTGCATAGTCTTTATCACTATCCAGCTCGATTGTTCTAACACTACATCTGATGAATTAAAAGTGAAAAAAAAGACAACAGAATATAAAAAGCACCCGTCCTCCTCAAGCTGTGTTATGTTCAGAGCAGACCTGAGAGCGCCTATTTTTGTGATGAAGCAGGTGAAATTGGGAGTGAATACCACATCCGTAAATCCCAATAAGGCCTGCGTTTAGAAGACTATTTTATGCATGATCTGAAGCATTTAATTGTTTTTAATGAAAGCTTAAACTCTTGAAGGATTAGGCCACAGCTATCAGGGAATTTGAAAATACAAAATGTACGTATATTTAGGCAATCTATATGAGTGCTGGAATCCTTTTGTGAACCCTCTTTACTCTATGTGAGGAGCATGTACATTGCATTATATTGTAATTTATCTTCTATTATGTGCTACTGTTTTGCTTTCCTTTGTACCTTACATTCAGTATAAATATTTAATGCCCCTCTCTTTGTCTGTTTTTCTCAAGTCTTACACACAGAACTCAAAATATTTAGCAGTTTCTCTTCATGTTTCTCCTTGACCCTTGCAGAATTTGGACTGGCAAAATGGAAAAGTGCACATTGCAAAGGAAAAACAGAAGAAAAAAAGGAAAAGCTCTGATGAGGAGAAGCAATGCAGATCTTTCAATAGTGATAGCTTATAAGAATTATGCCTAATATAAGTATGACTACAGATATGTGTGCTTGTTGAAAGTAGCTCTAGAAGCTACGAAAGACAGAACTTTTTACTTTTTTCCTCAGTAGAGGCCCTTTACTTGTACACCAAAGTGCTGAGTATAAAAACCTAGGTAGATACCATGAACTTGCAGGCTGTTATATGTAGTTTTTACAGAAAAGTTGTTTTGCAGGCAGCATACCCATAACAGCAGATACCAGATAACTCTAGATTTATTCCACAGACTATTTGCTTTGTATTCTGTAGACTATTTGCTCTACTTAGTCCACCCACCACCTATTTTACATGCTTTATAAAATAAGGAGCTGACTGAAGAATAAACTTCTTACTTTTGCCATCCAAGTCAAAAGCATAGTTATCTTCTCCCAATCTCTTGATGCTACGCAGAACAACGGGGTCAGACATGATGATTAGTTACTTAAATCAGAAGTCCTGAAGAGAGAGGAGAGGAAAAAATAAAAAGAGTATCAGCATACATTTGTCTGTGAATATATAACAATTTTAAGTTAAAATTGCTTGCTTACCTTAGTTTTGCCCTCATTATCCCAGGGCAATGCCACTGATTACAGCCCAAGTTATTACAGAATAGATGTCCCAGACAGAGTGAAACTACAGAGCAAAAAAAACACCGGAGAGAACGTGCCCAACTGCCCCCTGAGGGCAAGGCCTCTGAAGGCCTCAGCACCTCCTGCCTCGAGCGATGGCTGATCCACAGGGCTGTGCAGCCCACTGCAAACAGCCCTGTCACCATTAACGGCTGCATTAAAACAAACTACCACCTTCGTGCAGGTGACATCTGTAGGTTATAGACTGAGATGTTAATCTGACAGATCCTGCCTCAGTTATAAGGGAGTGGCAGGCAGGAGACCTCCCCCTGCTTTGTCTCATCCCAGCTGGCAGCGGCCAGCTGGACCAGGATAGGGGGACAATTAGGGGACAAGAGGCGTGGCCCCAGGGCCACACTGACATGTGTAGCATTATCATCACCAGCTGCACTCCCACAGCTCTTGACTGGGACAAGTTACCCGGCTGACCTGCTCCTCTGGACAGGTTTATTCCTAACTAGTCATACAGACATGCTGAGTAGATGTCATACATGAGAAGAAATAAGGGGATAAAGTTAACACTTTTTTGTTAAAGAAGCGCTTTTGTGAGGTGAAATCTGCCAGTAGTGCCAGTTTTGGCCGGGCAGGCCTGGCATCCAAGATGACACTTGGGGAGAGTGCTGCAGAAGCCCTCCCCAAAAAATGCCCTTTCATAATCAAAGTCATCTTATCCAAACCTTTGATTAATGTAATGAGTCCCAAAGCATAGTTACAATACCTTATAGCAGTCATTAAATATCAACATTTGTATGTTTATACATCTGTATAAATCTCTCATGACCTCTCACTTTAAGCATATTATGACACATTCAGATATCAAAGCTTTAACATCTTTTACCCAAATAACACAAGAAGTCTTCTGTGTAAAAGAGGCATTTCCACAGATCATTTGTGTTACACCACCTGACTTCCCAGCCAGCTGAGTTTTCACCTGCTTAGCCCTTTAAAGGAACCACTTCGTTTCTGCTAATGGTATTAAAACTACCAAAACCCTTCATATTGGCAACAGCTGTGTGATTAGCCACAGTTGGGCAGTTCCTTAGAACTGGGAAGGGCTCAGAAGAAACTTAGTTCTGAAATTACTGGAAGATGTTGTTTTATTAATGGAAGTACCACATTCTTGGTTCATATTTAGTTTTTAATCCACCAAAGTAACTCATTTTTTGCAAAGAATTTGCCACAGAGCCAGTTGCTTTCCAAACTATATTTTTACAGTTGATTAATCCTGCCTGCCATTGTCTATATTTAATAGCACCTTACATACCTCGGCCCATTTTACCTGTTTGTTAAGGGCATTTTGACTTCTAGTCATGTTCTTCAGCATATCTGCAGTCTGTCCTCCCTTTATGTCATGATGAAATTTAATAAGGGTATTCTCCATTATATAATCAACATCATGGTCAACATTACTGGATTATACCAGAAGCAAGACAGACCTCAGCAGAACTTCATTCAATACATCCATTCATTTGAACATTGGTTCATTGCTTGCTACTTTATGGATGTAGTTTTTCTTGCCTAAAAGGTTTTGAGAAGCAGAGACAATTTATTCATCTGCAGGTATGTAAATTCTGACCCCCTCACATTCTGTGACCCCCTAAATTGTTACAGAAATTCTCTCCTTAAGTAAGTGTGTAGAGCCATATCACCACTGCAATAGCAAAATGTCTGCCCAGGACTAGAATAGTCACCTACAACATAAAATCACAGGAGCTTTGAATTCATCCTCACATGCAGTGAAAATACTTATAATCTTAATCATAATTTTTCTGTTCTCTGAGTTAGATGCCAAATGGGCTGAACAAGTTCTCTTTTGGCTCTTTTAGGTAACAGAGAAAGCATGTAACATCTGCTTCTGACCAGAAAGAAAGGAAAGCATTATATAGGTATCGCTGTTTCACATGGGACCTACCTATGGATCATTAAATTTCACTTCAGCTGGATTTGCATCAGGCATATGGAAAAAGATTTAACAAGGGCTTAATTTCCAGATGACATTATTCAGTTTATATTGAAATAAATGTAGCTTCCCAAAAAGAGCAAGCATATATTCCTGGTGGCTTTAAGTCCCCTGAGAGAGTGTTTTCACTAAAGATGAGAGTAACAATTTCCCCAAGTGGGAAAAAAAATTCACTCACTTCTCATAACTCAGTGAAAACACAGAGTTATTCTGCTCCCTACCTCTTGCCTTTTGCTGTGTCTGATTGATTGAAATAATTTCAAATAGAAGATCTCCAAAAACTGTTCGTTCAAGTCATCCTAAAGTTCCAGAAGTTTCTTAAGAAAAGAAGTTTCTCAGACAGCTCATTTTGGCTATTTTGTCAGTGATCACATTCACAAGGCAATTTTTTTCATATGTCAATTCAGTGTAAGGTTGGAGCTGGAGATCTGAAAGTACAGACTTCTTGCTCTGCTGACAAAGAAGTTTGACACTGGTAGCACAGACTGGGGGGCCTTTCACAGCCACATGGTTCTAAGGAAAATACAACTTAAATATGCAATTGGCCTAAAGCTGGCCAGTTCTTTTACCCTAAGTATATGTTTTCAGTAAGGACACAAAAAACCACGAATGAATAAATTTCAAAGAAAGCCATCAGTATGAGAAAAATAATCAAATCACAATGTTTGTATCTTTGTTAAAGCTTTTCAGACTTTTGATTCAAATGGTTAAAGCATCATTGGCTGAATTAAGATACAAACTGCAACCATACGCTCATGTTTTCTTCTGCAAAAGATGGTTCATCACAACGGTAATTTTACTAGAAATTGGCCCTTAAACACGAAGCCATCATTTACTTCTAGATCTAATACCGACTGCTTTGCACTGTTTAGCACACGAGTAATGGAACTGTATGAAAAAGCTGAGCTAATGCACAAACTGCTGATTTTACATTGAAATTAGTGTAAATGGAAATATCACCTGGATTATAAAAACATCTTCTGCTGGAATCACGATGTTCCTATGTCTTCTGTTATCAAAATAAATCTAAACCTTAAGGGTGGTATTTACATATACATTCCAGCATCTTTAAAATACTTTACAACTTCACAGAAATATAAACCTATCTAAATTAAGTGATATAAACTATTTGAACCATTCTACTGAATGTCACTCACAGTGAAAAGCTATGAAGTGGTTAAAAAAAACCTCACCGCATTTCTGCTTCAGAAAGATAATGGATAATGTCATACTGTAAATTGACAAAGAATGCAAAAATAAAGCAATGCAAAGTCACTCTCTCCCTGTCTTCTTTCAGCTATTTATTATTTGACTTTGCAATCATAACATCTGTACAAAATTTTGTAATGGAACACTGTAAAAATCAATTTGTCTTTTAAATGCCGGTGTAGAACACCATGCTGGGAATTCTCATTTCAGTGCTTTCTCTGACACTGCATTTTAACATTACGAAATGTATTTTGCAACTGATTTTTTTAAGCCTGAATGCTGATGCAGTTTTAAATAATAGGAAAAGCACATACACACACAAAAAAAAGATTTATAAACTTGAATAAGGATTCTAGTTACAAACATTTGCTAAAGCTAAACTTTCTGGATTGATGTCACTTTCCAATAAAATCACAACTGTCTCACATTTTTGAAAGGAAACATTTTTCCTCCATTTTCTAAAGCTCAACATATCAAATACTATCAACACACTATCCTGTCCAGCAGGCATAATTCATTAGTTGACTTAAACATATTAGTATAGCAGATTAGCATCTTGTATTAGAATATTAAAATAACGTTCCTTGGGGTCTGAATGTGTATCTGGGAATCACTTAAACATCTTGGAAAATACTGTTGCCAATGTCTGCATTAAAAATTATTCAGATAATAGAAATCAGAGATAACAGAAGGCATTAGACCATCCCATCTACCCCTGTGTGTGCAAAATACAAACTAGGAGCAGAGAATACCTCAGAAACTGCACTAAAATAAAATAGCATTTTATGCTAGCCAATTAAGATATGGCTGCTGGATTTTTGATAAACAAAAATCTTTAAGGAACTCAAAATCCAGATTTAAACAAGTAGTGCTTGGAAAATGCTAACAAAGGAACATATCCTGAAGAATGAAGTAACATTAGGACCTGATCCAAAGCCCTTTGAAATATTTTTCAAATCATATCTTTATTCAGATTAGATTTTTATTTAACATAAAGGGAGAAAAAACGCCGATGATAATTGGCCCTGAAAGCACTGTCCTTCATTTTTCTTTTAGGTTCCTCAGATACTAATAATAGCATACATGAAGAAAGAAATTTTGCTTCAAAACAGAACTTGAATATTTTGTTCTTTGAATGGTCCCATTTAAAAAAGACAACAACAACAACAAAAACACCACCACCAACAACAACAAAACCAACAACAACAACAAACCCCCAACCAAACCCAAAACACTAACTGTGCAAAGGGAATTTAACATTTAGCTGAAATTGTTCTGAAGGAAAAATACAGGCACCTTTCAGTTCAGAAGTTTCATCAGTTAACTCTGAAATATTAAACACAATAGATTTGTTACTCACCTGTGGCTGTGAAAAACCATGTATCATAGAACAAATTGCAAGGATCCTGTTCAATTAGTCAGTAAAGCACCCAACCATTTCCCATCGTGTTTTCATTATTCTAACCCACTTGTCAGAATTGAAGCTTTAAATTGGGCATTGGCTATTTGCACCTGGGTCAATAACCGTGCAGTCACAATGGTTACAGTTCATTGACATCTAATGGAGGGTTTAAATTTGACTAATGTAATCTCACAACTTAAAGTCAGGGCACTTGGAAAGCAATTATACATGAGGAGATCAGATGTTCTCTGGAAAAAAAAATGTATGGGAAGATACTATTACAGCATTATTTTATCAGCATTAGTATAGAATTACTTTATTAGTCATGCAATAATTTAGTGTACAGTACTGTCCTGGCAGTAAATAGCAATATCAGCTGAATAATATGAAAAGTAGTTCAGAGATTAAGCTAAACTGAGATTAAAGACTTGCTCAAAAGCTTTGTTTTCTAACAAAGCTTCTCCCTCTCCCCATGGCTTCTAATACTTTACCATCCTTCCTTTTAAATGAAGACCTTACAACCTGGAAGCTCCTGAGTAGTAGTGAATTTTCATTGGACATGAGCCCTCCATGAATTTTTGAATAAGGGACATTGGTGAAGACAACACTGTGACCTCACCCAATGTCACCTCAGTTTAGAGTGAAATGGCAAACATGTTTGGTTCCCCTCTGAAATCAGTTCTCACTGCAGAGAGCCCTGACTGATAGGACAAGATAGAAAGGCAATGCCTTAATCTTAGTGACTGTCAGCTCTCCTCAAGTCTTCTGTGCTCTCAAATTTTCCATGATAAGGCCTGGTGCACAAAAGTACATCACAATTAAATGTAGCTAACCAGAACTGCATTTTCCTCATTACCGTGTTCACAGCGACAGCATAACCAAACACAAACCTGGTGTCTTCTCCCATTTTCTTAACAAAATGTAGTCTACAATCTATACTAATGTATGCAGCATAGCTTTGAGAATAACACTATCTGAGATAACGTCACAGCGCTAATCATCTTCTACACCACATCATAGAGCTACAGAAAAAAAAAATAATTACTTGCCGTGAAGGTCACAGGAGTAGAAAGGCTGGAAGAAAAACTATTCGGTGGAGCAGAACTCTGCTTTGCTTTATTCTCCCCTGACAGCTTCTTCAGTAGCAACATGGCCAACTGTCCTCCAATGCCTTTGTTCTTCAAGGTACTGGAGCAGAGCACACACTTAGCACGCAAGGAAGTCCAACATCTCCAGACAATGGCTGGCTTGCCAGTGACAGAATACAATTTTAGCTTTACACAAATTACTTCAGTCTTTTCACTTAAAGACTTTGCTTGTCGAAGCATTCGGGAAGTGTGCACAGAGGCTGTTTCACGCTGCTTAATGAAGTAGATTAAGGCAGTGATGAATCGGAGCTGAGACCACAGATTACCCAAACCTTTTTGAAGGTCTCTGCTCCCTTTTAAACCTCTGTTTCTCTCAATTCATCCTTACAAAAAGTCCTGAAGATTAATAAATTCTGACCTGACTTTATGACACGGGCCATAAAAATGAATCTATGCCGAAAAATCATCTGTCTGTGTACTTTGTTTCCTTCTGATGTCCTGGCAAGGGAAAACTCAGTTTCTGTATCTAGTCAGCCCTTCTGTGAATGAAGAATTAGCCACTGAAGTAAAACAATAGAGAGCAGGAATTCAGTAAATCGAGGAGACTGAAGACAGATGCTCCCATCCCTGAATTCTTGTAGGGGACATATGCAAAGTCTCTCCATTTTTGTAGGTTATAGATACGTTTTGTAGGTAATAATTCATGTAAGATGAGCAATATTTTCTGGATAATTCCTCTCAGTCATGGTCTGGGTTGAAGGGAAACATTTCACTTACAGCTCATGTCATTTTAATACCTCTTTGCACAGGAAGAAAAAGATTACAATTCATTGAGTTAAACACAGTAAAAGAACTGCTTCTTCCCTCAATTGGAGCAGCTGTTTATTCCAGCATATTACCCCTCCATATGAAGGTATCCTCTCTTCTCTGGATTTTTTCCAACAGTTCATAAGAGCAAGTGAATAAAAATTAATCTTAGTTATTCCCAGACAGATAATTTCTCAGTAAGAAATGAAAGCCCATGCGCTCTTTTGGCACAGGATTCCTCAGCTCTAAGCTGTAGTCTATAAACTATTGATCTTTATTCCATTATTGACAACAACTAGTAGCAGCACTCAAATAAAATGCTTCCAAAGCTTCCTAAAGATAGCCAGAAATTTTGCACTGAGTGCTCACAGCTGTGGAGGAGTAGGTAGGCACAAATTTCCACAAGGAGAATAGACTGAGTCTGCCACTGCAGGCTGAGACTCCAGATGAGCATCTTGTTTCTTTTTTTTTTGAGCTAAGATAAGTCTGTATGCAATTACAGCAGTTTGGACTCTCTTGCCTGACAGAAGGCATTGACCAGACAGCTCTTACGCTTCATTAATTTCTTTTTTAACCATTCACAGCCAAATTTATTTCTGTAGCTAGCATATAGTGGTTCCGGGACCAAGAAGCCAGACGCCAGATATTTCACTTGAGTATAATCCCCATCTCAATCGTGCCACTTACAGAGATGGCACCTCAAGAGTGTCAGAAGCGCAAGGCAGAAGTGTATTGTACTACGCTGCTGCTTCTGCATGATGCTTTACCTTCCTGTCCTCTGATTCTTTGAAAAACAAAGAAAAACATTTTGTTTGCTTCTTTATTTCTCCCAGATTTTGAAAACATATTTTGTTATTTCACTCCACAGGCTATCACAATTTTTTCAGCTCAATAGTACAAAGACGAAAGTGAACTCCGAATAAAAGCAACTCTCTCTTTGTTCCCTGATTTAAGGTAAGGGACATTTCAAATAAAGTAGATACATTTTGCAGCTTGAATTATTACACAGATTACTTCCACTTATGTTCTTGTAGTGTCACTTGTTAAATATTGTTTGTGAAATTAATCTAAAAAATTTATCACAGTTACAAAAGTATCTAGAGGAAAAAACCAACAACATTGGGCTGGAAGGGAACAAGCTCCTCTGTGGGATTCTGATCAGCGCAGAGACTAGAGGAGTGGGAAGCTGCAGGAAAGGTCAACATACACACACAGTTGGTCAGGTTGGCAAGCACCTACATGCTGTGTCTTCATTCTTTTCTTGGCACCACAGCAGTTATACAAACACAACTTAGTATTCATTTTGTACAGTGAAAAGTGAATTTTACACTGAGCTTACTGATTTGTGATGTACGCTATTAAAAATGGAATTATGTCAATCGCATGAATTTTGAAAGAGTTACTGTCCTTTTAAAGGTCTTTAGCAAGTGTTCTACACAGAAACTTCCTTTTTGCACCGCAGAGCAAGACTTCCTTTTTTTTTTTTTTTTTCAGTCAAACTATGTTTCTTCACACTGAAATGGGGAACAGCAGATACTTTCGTTACAGTGAAATAAGGAAAGTACCTCTGGGCACAATGGGGACATCTCTGTGACGGTGACTTTCTCTTGTTACGGAAAGTAAAAAGTCCCGGTGTGTGACTGTTGGGAGGCTCCAGGTGGGAGGCTAGCACAAAGAAAGAAACAAACTTCTTTCTTCTCCCATGAACTAAATCATGATCAGAGACACCAAGTCATGGCGTATTTATTTTTTGGTCACAGAAATACGCTATACTGAAACTGCAAAATAGCATCTGGAGTGGGTCCAGCAGGGAGACTGGGAGGTAGGCAGCAAGGGACTTAGCTCTAGTTACTTGCCTTGTTTCTATAGTTAGCCACTCACTATCCGCTCTTGGAAGGTACCAGCAGCAGGACCTGTACTCACTTATCCTGTTGATCCCTACCTAAGTCTGGCAGCCAATAAGGACTTTTTTTCTCCACTCCAACTCTTGTGCGAATAAAAATAGCAGAGATAGCAAAAAAACCTGACCAAAACACCCCCCAACTCCCCCAAATCCTGTAAATTTGAAACGCAAACTTTAACTTTTATATCAAAATTAAGTTGCTCAACATATTAAAATAAAGGAAATTTTGCCAAGGGAAAAATTTCCTTGTCTTAACAAAGGAACCATGAAATACTACACGTGGAGGAGGAGGGCAGTTACCTAATTGCTTCTTCAGACTTTCTTCACTACCAATGCTGCAGCGGAAGTTAAGCAACAAAAACTAGCATCTATGCATTGCAACTTCAGCAACACCCTGTGTAACTTCCAGCCAGCACAAGGATCTGCATTTCAGCAGCACAAATATTTATGTAAAAAAGCACCATGGGCAGCCCTGGGGCTTGCAATGTAAATGGAGATATGTTGAACCTCCCATGTCAGAGTAGAAAGCAGTTCTATGTGCAGAAAATAAAAGCAGTGTTCCTGTTCTGATTATAATGCTTAAAAACATGTCAGGTGTTTGCAATTTCCTTTTGAATTAGGTTTTGCCAGAGAAGAATTTGGCCATAGTAAATGCAACTTCATTGCATCTTGCTGTGCAGAGATGGATTGCCTGTCAGCAATTTCTAAAAAGATCTGTACTCCTTTATGTCTATTTAGAATTGCTTTTTCAGTCGATTGCATGAGGCATCTCCTGTTTTCTGGGCCATGAACATTCATGAAGAAGTATAACTGAATTGTTTTCTCTGAGTAGAATTTTATCCATCATCAATAGTTACTTGTGAGTTCACCATTAAGTCAATTGGGGCATAATGCAGATATGCAGGCTCTTCCCAAACATATTTTGCCATATTGATGTTGTGACACTACCTGAGCACTCTGGCAGGTAAAGTGCTCCAACCTGCATCCTCCTTCCTATGCTTGGGGACCACATGCAGACTCCCACAGCCTAGCTGGTGGGAATTTACTCCTTGAGAGGCAAAGTGGCAGTACTTGCTTACTCTCTTTCTTGAGCGTCTGGCACTGACAACCAAAAGTATTAGTCAAATAAAGTAAATATTTTTTTCCTGGCTAGCATTGCCTAAGTATTCACAGTAACAAGAAAGGATCTGGTTCCTGTTGATAATGGAATCATAGAATGGTTTGGGTTGGAAGGAACCTTAAAGATCAGCGAGTTCCAACCACCTCCCACTAAACCAGGTTGCTCAAAGCCCCATCCATCCTGGCCTTGAACACTTCCAGGGATGGGGCACCCACAACTCCCCTGGGCAACCTGTTCCTGTGCTCCACCACCCTCACAGTAAAGAATTTCTTCCTGATATCCCATATAATCTCCCCTTTTTCAGTTTAAAACCGTTACTCTTCATCCTGTCACTCCACTCCCTGATAAAAAGTCCCTCCCCATCCCTCCTGTAGAACCCCTTTAGGTATTGGAAGGCCACTATAAGGTCTCCCCGGAGCCTTCGCTTCTCCAGGCTGAACAACCCCAACTCTCTCAGCCTGTTCTTGCTTGACATTTTGTTTCCAGCTGGTTCCAGCCTTACTCTTTAATTTTCTAAGAACTGTCACTAAGTTCAGACGTTTCTGTTGGTTTCCATGCAAATATTTCATTTTCGCTATTCTTTTCTAGTAAGTGTTTCTTCCAGATATGTTCAATAGGAGCTTACTGACCTGGCAGCAGCAATCACATGTGCATTATTCTTTGTAACTTTATTGCAATATATCTCCAGTCCTCATTTCTGCTTAAGAAAAGGTTTGTTTGTTTTAGCACAAAGAGGCTGCTGTGCTGAACTGTGCCTGCTTCTCTGAGTGGCTGCAGTTAGTCAACTCAAGAAAGAAAGAAAAAAACCCAACCAACTAACAATCCTTTAAAAACTAGCAGTTTGTGTTTTTTCTTTTTTTCATTTCAGGAGAACGTGTCCAGAAAACTTCAGTAAAAATGCTTTGCTATGTATTAGTCTTTCTTGGCATCGTCTCTCTGTGGTGGTATTGGAGGGCAAGAGACAGGATGAAGGTTACAGATCTTGCCGGAAAATATATATTCATCACTGGATGTGACACAGGATTTGGAAATATGGCAGCAAAGATTTTTGATAAAAAGGGATTCCGTGTTTTTGCCAGCTGCCTGACTGAAACAGGAGCCAAAGAGTTAAAAGCTGTGACCTCAAAGCAGCTTCAGGTAGTGCTGCTAGATGTGAGAGATTCAGACAGTGTTAAGAAAGTGGCTGCATGGGTCAAAGCTGAAGTTCAGTCAGAAGGTGAGTGCCAGGATATCTTTCTTTAAAAAAAATAAAAATAAAAAATAGAGTTTTCCTTAAAAATACTATGCTACTTTCACAGCTTATTTTAATTGACATTTGACAAGTGTATTTGGATGTCCTGTCACCTTCCCGAAACATGGAAGAAGATCTCACTAGAGGGATGTTTTATACATCTAGTTAGTGATAGGTAAATATTTGGGAATGTGCTCAAAAAGTCAGGCTTATCAATACATCATTGTCAGATCAGGAATCCAGTTCTTGGAACCTTCATTGGGACTGTTTGCACTTGCACGTGTGTCTGGGCTATGGCACGAGTGCTCAGCACCTCCCATGCCGTGCTACCTGCCTAGGGAACAAATCCAATAAATTTCACTTCACAGGCTTAAAGAGTTCTTATTTTAAAAATTGAATATATGTAATAAATTACTTGTAACTATCAGAAGCAAAAAATACATATGAACTCTATTGAAAAAAAATCTAAATAGAACTATTTTGGAATATTGCTTGCAGACCATCTGAAAAATAGAAAAATCCTGTATCTCTGACCCAACAAGCTGTGCAAGACAAGATGCTGCTGGCCTTACTCATGCATTAATGATGTGTTAATGATGCATTAATGATGTGTTAATGATGCCATTAGTACTGCCTGATTTCAGTAGAAGTGGTATTGCAGTAGAATTTACAAAAGCCTGAGATCCCATAGGCCAGATTCTGCTAACTTTGAGTCTTAAATCTGGTCTATTATGATGTGCTGTGGTACCAATTATACTTAGTGCTAAATTCCAATCTCCATTTGACCTGTCATCTCTTCATAAAATTGCTTCTAACTTGCCAAATTGCTTTTATTTGAAACTGTGCCTGGTTTCAGGGCAAAGTGATTTTTTTTCCCAAGAAAAACTATGAGTAAGGTCAGACCAGCAAAAGTATTCATTCAGACAGCATTCATTCTAACAGCTGGTACAGGAGAAGAACTGGTTTTAAGTTATTGCATTTTCCCCGCCCACTTCTGAGGGCTCAGAAATGTTTTTCAAATCAATCTAGTGTGTTTTCCCTGCCTCCACCTCATTTTTTGGAGTTGGCTGTTCATTTAAAAAAAAATCATTCCCATCTCCAGTTGGGGCATGTCGACATGGGGCATAAATTCTCTGCTACAACAAAAATGTCAGTGCAGGGAGAAAGAATACTGAAAGCTTCTCTGTCACAGTTTCTATCTTCTTTTCAGACCTTTGAGAAGGATTTTAATATTTTTTTTTGTTTGTTAAAAAGAGCTGGTTTTTATTGTTCTGGCACCATATCCATTTCAGAACTAGGACACACTTACCCACGTCTCAGGACACTCTACTTGTACCAAGGACCAAATCTATTCTTTACGCATTTCCTGTCACTCAATCTAGTTGCTCTTTGCCATACTTTGTCTTCCTCTAGTTCCCTTTTTCCCACAAAAAAAGCCAGCATCACCACCACCTGACCAAAATACCGCTGCAGGGGGAAGACTACGCAAAGGGTGATGGGAAGTGTGGTGATAAAACCTGGACACTAAGAATATATCTGAATACCACAGGACATTCTCAAGCAATTCCTCCAGATCTTCATTGCCCTCTAGGTCCTTCGTTTATTTTCTGTGAAGTCTCACCCAGTGCAATTAATCTGACACATTTGATGAAAATTTGCTTCCTGACTTTCTTCTTTTTTTTTCCCCTGCAGGCCTCTGGGGACTTGTCAATAACGCTGGGATTCTGGGGCCAACAGCTCCTACAGACTGGTTGGATATTGAGCACTTTAGAGAACCAATTGAAGTTAATTTAATTGGACTCATAAATGTTACAATAAATATGCTTCCCTTGATAAAAAAAGCAAAGGGAAGGATAGTAAATGTATCCAGTGTTGGAGGTCGCCTAGCGTTCAGTGGCGGAGGCTATTTTCCTTCAAAGTTTGGGGTAGAAGGATTTAATGACAGCTTAAGGTATAACACTCACTATGAGGAAAGACCACTCTTTTTTCTTTTCTGAAGGCTCACATACTAACTAAAAATTGGTACGTGCAGAATAGGACCTGATTTATAATCCTGGCACTTGGTATAAAATTGAAAAGCACTATATCCTTAGGACTAATTCTTCTTAAAAGTGCCTTTGCTCAAAATAGATTATGCCACTTTTGAAGATTAAGGTACAAAGTCTGTTTAGGCACACAAGTGGTCCTCAAGTATTGTTGCGGCATAATAGGTACTCTTATAGATTGACAACTGACCTATCTGAGCGTGAACTCTTATGGCAGAGGAAGCCCCCACTCAAGGGAACTGAGATGTCTTTGCAATATAAACCTAATTTTCCTAATTTAAAAGTGCACCTAGAATTTTCCAGCAGCTGCCCATTCAGAAAAAAACATGTACCATGAGTTATTGCATGACAGTAACTCTCATATGAGCTTCGTTCTCCAAAGCGTCTTCTCTTAATTATATCAATCATTAGAGAGATCTAGAGAACATAGCAAACTAATCCTGGGGACCACCATGACTTCTTGTAACACAGACAGGGAGCAACTCATATGCCTAAATATATAGTGCCATTTTAGATGCCAGGACACTTAAAGGTGGCTGACAGATACAAGATGAGGCCAGAAGGAAGTGTACCAATCTGGAGCATCAGCCAGAGGTTGAGAAGGATTCCCTAAAACATGTAATACTTGCATTTAGGCAGCCAAAAAATCAGCTAATTAATGAGCTGCTGAAAGTTGAACTAGGATGTGAAATACACTGTGCCAGCTGCTGCACTGTCACTGCCTATGCCTGTTCTCACTCTGTGAAGCAGGTAAGATACTTTATTCCTCTTTCATCTTGGGATAACAAGCTGAAAATTCACAACTATGAACAAACCTCAAAGTATTTGTGTGCTGGTGTGCCATGTAAAGACAGAAATAAAAGTGTTAGTACAGAAAAATTCCCACAGCATTAATAAGAATGTCTAATGTAATTAAATCATTGGGCTGTCTTTGCAGGAGAGACATGAAAGCTTTTGGAGTTAAGGTTTGTTGCATTCAACCTGGACTGTTCAAAACAGCATTAACTGATCCAGCACAGGTTATGAAAGAGAAGGAGGTTGTTTGGAATAAGCTCCCCCTTGATATTAAAAAGCAATACGGAGAGGAGTATTTTCAGAAAGGTGAGGCAATGTCCAGACATTTGTGTCAAAACAAGCAATGCACTTCTTGCTAAGAAAGCCTTGCAAAGTAGCACTCTATCTTTAAATCATTCTGACTTTTTGGAAAGACTGTGATGCAAAAAGTTACTCTTCAAATACATCTGCATCACAATATGACCATCTGTACAAAAGACTTGTTCTAGAAGCTTTATTCAAATCTCAGTTAAAGATTAATTATTCGTGTTGGCATGAAGCTTTTGAGCAAACTCCCAAACAGAAAAACTTTTATCTGATGATGTAATCAATGCACTTGATGTGTTTTTCTGTCATTATTGTTTATTTATTTAGTAACCAAATAGGGATCAATTCCCTTTGCTTCTGCTAACCCCAGCGTTGATGAAGCCATTCCGGGACTGTCTGACAGACACTGGCTGAGCCTGCTTGAACACGGGCTGTTTGTCTTTTGATCCTTGGACTTTCTTGTCCCTAAAAATTTTCTTTACAGTTGTGTTTCACAACTTACCTCAAAGCAACTTCTCTACTACAAGAGCCTCATTTACAACTACAGCATTTCTGTTTACCTTTGTCTCTTACATAGTTATGCTTATTCTGAGCTGCTATCAGTGCTGGCTGCCTGTCCTCAGACCATACAGTCCCTCTTTTGCCATAAATGTTCCACAATTAAGGGTAACTATATCACAAGGTCGTTATGGTTGGGGACTTAGTCTTCAGAAACTGCTACAAACTCTTGTGTAGGGAGAAACAAGAAATACCAATTCCTTAGTGAAAGGATCAGCATGGGGGAAAGAGTTAAAAGTTACCTTGTCACTAAATTAACTTCTTTTTTTGAGCTTTACAGATGCAGCGAAGAAAGAAAAGCTGTCCAAGATCTATCTTAACGAGGACATTTCACCGGTTATTCAGTGCATGGAGCATGCCCTAACAAGTCTCCATCCACGTGCCCATTATGTTGTTGGGCAGGATGCTAAGTTTTTTTGGAATCCCCTTTCAAGAATGCCAGCAGTTATACAAGACTTCCTATTGCTGCGGAACAGGGTAGAGCTTGCAGCTTCCAATGCAAAGTAAATATTTGCCAATATATCCCCCATCACAGACAAGGCTGATTCTGTAAGATTGGTCCTCTATATTGGCATAATACAAACTATATATGAAATACACCCACATTGCCTATGAATGTAAGAAATATATCTATTTCTCCAATATCTGCTACTATAAAAAAAAAACCATATTATTTCATTTTTCAAGTGTAAACCAGAAAAAACAAAGGAACTATTAAACTTTCAGAAATTACTGTAATTTTTCAGTTCTTATACCTCTAAGGTTCTCAGTTTGAGAATGCTTGAAGGCTCCAGTTTTCACAAAGATCCATGAGACAAAAATATCCCAGGAAAAGAGGGAATGTGGCTTTAAGTCCCTTCAGCAGGAAGAGTTCAGTCTTCTCAGGCAGAGAAGGAAATGGGAACAGGGCCTTCCTCTGGGAGAAGTGAACTCGTGCAATATAAACTAGAAAGGGGGGCATCAGAAAAATCCTTTTCCTGACACTGCTTTCTTTAGTAGTCACTCCTATTCAGTTTTGAGAGCAAGGAAACTGTGGTTGCCTTTCCTTGGTAGAGTCCTAAATGGAGCAAGAGCAAAATAGTGCTCAAGTCATTGAGCTGGTTGGGATTCACACCCCTTTCCACTCACAGGACTTTGCAAGGGTTAGGTGAGGCATTTTCCTACTCAGCATGCTAAATCCTGAGCATCTTAAAAGTCCAGCTCTACCCCTCTGTTGTAAAGGACCCATAGCTAAAAATGTAGAGTGTGGATCCAATTACATGGGCCCAATACCTGCATTTAAGGTAGTGGTATTTTTAATTAAAAAAAAAAAAATTCTTCAAGTCTGGGAGCTATTTCTTGGCATAAAAGTAATAGCCCTGTGTTTTGTGAGATGCTGAATAATTCCTGTGGAGATGTGCTGCTCTTGTTCAAGTCCTGACACAAGTGCCTGTGAAAACCCATCTCCACTGGAATTAATCATGGCAAAGTGCTTGAAAACTGCCGAGACCCCATGTCAAGTCTGTATCTGTGTTGCTGAGGAAGCCATTTCCCACTGCCATGGAAACTGCTCAGCGATGAAACAAATGCTTTCCTCATGCTGGTGAATGCACTGTGACATGATCGGGTTAAAGAGCAAGTTACCTGGTGGATATCCAAATAGTGCTGGGTTTCAATTTAGTTTCTTTGGAACTTGCAAAACATCAATTCTACTTGTCTCATTGCAGCTTATGCTTAGGCTTTAGTGGGGTCATTTAATTTCTATCTCAGCTATCTAAATAAGTTTTTCCCTCTACAGCAGGTTAGAGGTGACTACCTCTTAACTGGCTACTCTTACTAAGGTATTGATGGCATTGCTGTAGTAGATATTATTTTAAAACCAACTTTGCATCAATAAAAGTGACAGAAAAACAAGTTTCCTTTACTTAACATTTAATCTGAAGGCTGCTGGGAAGCTGTCTGGTGAGATAGTAGCTTCCCCATTCCAATCTGCATGAGCTGTCAACTTTCCAGGCAAGACAGCAGTCCCTCCCAGTCAGTGAAATTCTTGGCTCCTGCAGACCAGGCAGCACTGGACCCTGGGGATGCCAGTCTTGTCCTCTGATCTTAGCAGACAGCTCTGGTGTCTACACAGTGTCTACACTGGTGTCTACACTCTGGTGTCTACACTACACACAGAAGCTAAAGCTTCTTTTTTTTTTTTTCCCCTCGCCAAGATTACTCAGCCAAAAGCTATTAGGGAAACAAAGAAAGTATGAAATGACACCATCTACTCTGATCTTTATCTTTAGAAATTACAGTTTGGCTGTTTTAATTCAGTCCCTGTCAGACCACAATATACTGTCAGTTGCTGCAAGACCCTAGCACTGCGAAGGTTAACATTTAAAGGAAAATACAAACTGAATTTGGGACAGGGCACACTAGCTGTAAATATATTATTTAAATTAGAAATGTAGGAAAAATATCAGCTGCTCAATTTATTGCTTCTCACTGTATGGAGGGGCAGATTCTGCTGGCACTTTCTCTCCTGGAACCGGATGCTTCATTTACTCAGGTGCCAGCAGCAAAAGCCAGTGACTTCTGGATATGAGCAAACCGCAGTGTGTTCTGCTATGGCTATCAAAACCTGTCCTGCTCAGAAGACTGTATATGGCAGGTGAAAATTTAGCCATGTATTTTTAGGGACTAGAAAGGGCTTGTCCAGGAGAAGACCCATGACTTCCACAAGGCCAGAACATCCTGCAGGTCAGCACCCATGGGACCTCGCTTTGGTTAACTTGTTAAAGCCACCACACAAAGGTGCACTTCAAAGCCTCCACTTGTCCAGCAGGAATAATGTTAGCTTCTTGCTTTTCACTTGAGAACTAAACTTCCTCCCCCCACATGATGCTTCAAGTAGGGTAATTTTTCCACATCCTTTCTAGGAATCGGGTATCTCATGAAATGCGCCTAAGGAGGGAGTCAATGGGAAATCAGTCAGTCAAGTACTGCTTTCTGCAGATGAAAGACTGTCTCATGCCAAGCTCTCTAATGGAAAGCTACATACAGAGCTCACATTTTGTTTATGTGGTTTCTCTTCTATTATGTTCCCTTGCATGCTGCACTCTGAGCAAGTCAGAGGAACCTCTGTGAGAAGTGGAACTTACTGGAAAAATTCCCCATTTCAGCGTTTTCCAAGATGCCGAGCAGGATCTATTCAGCTTTCTGAAAATATTACCTACAGTTCAAAAGCAGTTTGCTGAGAAAAAAATCAGCAGTATAGAAAAAGAAATTCCTTTTATGTTTTTCTCTCCTACATTTGTGTGGCAAAGCATTGTCACCTACAATAGCAGGACTCCTGACCTGACGCTACTGGAAAAACATTCCCCTCCGATGGCCTTTGTGTGCTGGTGGAGTGCTGTTTTGTGGTCATTTCAACCACACTGTAGAGCCTGTCATATGAATCAGGCCAGATAGGATGGGGCAGGCGCAGCAGGCACATCTGCCAGACATGTGCTGAAAAGGAAACCTCTGCCAGCCACCTGCTAAATCACCAAATCTCCAGCAAGCTGCACACATCTCCTGACGGCCCCAAGGGTACTCAAAGTGTAATAACAACCAACGCCACAGCTCGGGCTGGTGTGGCACTCAGAGTGGCAAAAGAAGCAAGAATTTCAAGGCCTGAGCCAAAATGAGCAGGAAGAAAAACTGTAGGGGAAGAAATTCCCAACAAGCAGAGGATGAACAAATAATGCTGCAGCTCCTGGCAAGGAGCTGCCAGACAGGAGTCACTGGCAAGTCTGGGATGGATTGCTATTGCCATGCTCCGCTCAACCGAGTGGGGCCAGATCACTTCCAGCTCTGTCCTACCACCAGGCTTGGTTTCCCATTTTAGTTTCCTTCTCATTCAGTTAGTCTCTAATCAGTTTTCATAAAAATCTTATTCATTCATTCTGCTGTTGAGAATGGTCTTTGCCCAAGCCTCCTCTCTTCCTGCGGCATCCGGCACTGCACAGCGCTCCGGATGGGGAGGCTCACATTTTTGTGCAATAGCACTTAGAGCTGGATCACAAGCTTCCAGCAAACTCTGAGCCAGGCAGCAAACCAACAAGCAGCCTAGCAGGCATATGTTAGTCTTTTCCCATGCAAACTGCAGAGCTTCTGTTTGGACAGTTTGTAGAATTGGAGCCTTTATTTTAAGCACATTGCTTAGTTACTCAGGCAATTGGTTTGCCTCTAGTATGAAAAAGCTGCCTCTAGACTAGAAAAAAAAAAATTTCATCCCTGAAAGTTTTCACACACAAGGATGTATCTTAAAAGATGAAGTTGTGTCAGTAATAACTCACTCACATGCAGAAGGAAAGGTCTGAATCAAGCCCTGTTAAATCAATTGAAAGATTCCTGCTGGTTTCAAGAGGAAGCACAGATCAGTCCTTCCCAGCTGAGTAGATTAGTTCTCACTAATGAGTCTTGACAGTCCCCCAGGCTCTGTTGATTACTATATATAGCCAGCAGTGCTTACACAACATAGGACAGGCAAGCATGAAGCATATACAGAAGACTAATACCAAGTCCCTAAGGTAGAAGCTTAACAGCACAAGTCATTATCAACATCAGGGAGAGGGGCTGTGCTTGTCAGCCAATGTACAATGATCAGAAAGCACCACCAGGCACAGAATTTACAGTGAGATTTTTCTGGAAACTATCACCGTGCAGGTCTTGGTGCACAAGCTTATGAGTTTGACTTGGGCAGCTTCTTTTTTCTGACACTGGAAATAATTGGCGAAGGCAACTTGTGAGCACCTGGAGGTATAGACTGAGCTTGCAGATGTCTCCCCAGAACGTGAGTACTGGCACAAAACCAAAGTCCTGTCTATTGTTATAGTGAGCAGTACCTGTTACATGCATTTGCGGAATAGTTAAGAAAAGGAATTAAACACTTGGTTTTGAGTGCACAGACAAGAGAACGTGCAGTCCCTTCCTTTCTACAGTGATTTTAACAACTGTTGCTTATCTAAGTACCTAAAGGGTCTGAATTAAATGCTAACTCAGAAATTCTCTTCACAACATCTGGAATCTTTCTCTATTTTTAACTATTGGTTCAGCCATCTAAGAGTTTACAGGGTTTCATTTTCCTGGGTCTTTTACTGGTGCTGTGATCAAATTCTGAAGTCCAAGCAATAAAAGGAAAGATACAATCAAGCTGAGAAATCAGCTCCCATTGTACCAGTCTACATTCATCTCCCTGAAAAATGCTGAGTAGGAGAGTTTGGAGATACACTTCTTTTAAGGTGACATATTAGAGAAGAACTTAAGTTCTCTGCTGATCACCAAACTGAATTATCACACTGATATTTTTCCACAGCATTTGAAAAAGCACTCCTTTTCCGTGAAACAGAAGTGCAAAGCCCTGCATGTGCAGGAATAGCTCACCTAAGAGCGAGAGATGCCATGTGTTTGTGCCTGTATATTTGTTCAATTTGTTAACGGAAGACCACAGGCTCTGTAGCTCTGGCAGGATGACCGATTATTGACATCTGTACTTCCTAGACTCTGAAGAGCTGTTGGGTGATCTGTAGAGCGATGTCTGATACATCTAAACCTTCCACTGAATGCTATGTGAGTTCTATTTCTGAAGAACCCCAGTTCCTCAATTTCCCCTTGGCAGTTCTTCCTCAGCGTGCCTTGCAGATCACTCTAACCCTCTGCAGACTGACTTCTGGAGGTTTGCACTGCCAGCACAGTGGCAGCTGAGGGAACCCAAAGCACACACAGACCCCAAACCTCACTCCGACCTGAGGAGTCGACTCCCAACTTACTGTGGGAGTAAAACACCCCCTTTCAATATGGTGTATGTGCTTCAGTTTCCTTTAGTGCAGAGAAGCAGAGGGATGCTGTATTTCACAGTCACATAAGGATCTTAAAGGGCTCTTGGTGTAGTCATGCTGTTTTTCTCTAAAATCAATTGCCTTTATAATGGCACTTGTATAGGCATAAGAAGCCAAGCTCTATCCCAAGAGTTCTCAATTTGCCAGGCAAATAGCAAAGTTTTAATGGAAAGTAGAATTTGCCTTGAGCTATTTACTGGCTACATTAGTAATCAGAATTCAATATTTATGAAGATATATCGATACTCTTGAAATATCATGCTGACATTTTCTCTGGAAACACACTCTTTGCCACTCCAGGCAGCTATTTCAAAATCAATATGCCCCTGGAAGACAAGTGGCTTTTTTAGTGCTCCACAATTACCAAATTTTGCATAACATTGTACATTCACAGAATTAGACAATTTTCTTGGAAAAAAACTTTAACTGAGACTGTTTCCTTTGCTTCTGACCCCAGACTCCTTCCAGCAGCAATGATATCATCTAGCAGAGTAAATTCTGGCAGAAGACTCCAGCAGAGCAAAACTTGCCACATTTTCAGCACCAAATGCCTATGTGTTATCAGAGAAGGAGCACTACTCAGGGGCAACTAGGCAGTTAGGGATTACAGACTTAGGAACACTTGCCCAGGGGAGAGAGGAGCAGCAGAGGCTCCACGCACAGTGCTGCCCTCTCAGCTGTTTCCCCTGGAGCCCCTTGTTTTACAACGCTTCTGTGCCAATTATTGCTACCCAAATACAAGGACTAACACTAACCAGAGCAGTCCCAGGTGTTTCTCTTACAGGATCTAAAAGGCCTCCTGGCCAGACACTCCAGAACTTCTCCGCAGAGCCCAGCTTCAAATTTAACTTGCTTTTCAGTAGTGCAAGCTCACTGTCCTCTGCTTCCTCCTTACAGCACAGCCGAGGAAGGAAGGTGTGATTTACAGCTGCTGTTTCGTATAAGGTTAATCTTTTCCCCAAATCTCTAATTATTTAATTTAATTTTGTATTGGGGAAAAAGGCAAATTGTGTCCTAAAATGATATATCACAGCACTAGCTTGCTGAGTAGTTTGCCGAGATTTATTGGCGTGGGGTTACAAGAGCCTGCTGGTAACAACTCCTCTCTCTCTCTGTGTCCAGCTCAGCTCCAAATTCTAAATCAGCAAAGGAAACATCATTGACTGGCGCGTCACTGCAAACAGACTGGTCATATCTATGATCAGCTGCTGCAACGTCCTGTTTTCAGACTTTATTTTACAGCACAGAAGCCTGAATTAGCCTGAGCTCTTTCACACAGTTTTAATGGTACCTCGTCAGAGCACATTCTATGAGTCCTCTCAGAAAAGAAATGTTACCAACTCAGCGAAACATGACAAAGGTGATTACAAAGTGTACACATTCAGGAAGACTGCAATCCTTGTCAGACCTCACAGGGACATTCACAGCAAAAAAGCCAAGTATCTAAGTAAAGTACTTGCACTAGAAGGCCAATGACACCAGCCTCAAAACAACAGTGAGATGGGCTGCTAAAATAACCAGTGCAGCACAGGGACCGCTCCAGCACCCCAAAGATTCAGCAGGAGCCTCCCTGCAGATTGCAGTGGAAGGAGAAGCAAACTCTTATCTGTAGGAACCTGCTTAACATTTTAAAATCAGGGAGCATTAACCAGTAGCTCAGAAGTCCATAATGACGGCTACTGAGGCACCCAACTACGTAAAATAAATCATTAAGTGGCAATAAATGTTGTCACTCCTTATCATTTATCTGCTATGTGACTGATTTAATTATGTAATGAGAGTCCAATATTCATTCACTATCAAATTCTGACATTTCTTACATTCTTAGTGAGTGAGATGACAGCAAAATTTAAAATCGGAAGAAATCCAAATGACTCCATGAGCTCAGTAGGAACAAGAACACCAGACAGGGTCTAGCAACCAGGCCTAATACATTGGGCTTCCTTTAAAATTCATGTGTTAAGGTAGCAAGGGTGTTACACAAAAATCAGCTAAATGAATGCTTAACTTCAGACAGCTATGAGTTAGAGAAGAAAGACCTCTTCTTCTTTGAGTACTTTTGGGATGTAAAATAATCACAAATTCCTCTTTTTTTAAAGTATCACTTCATCCCTTGAAAACAATCACATTTTAAAGGCTAGATGTCTGAACCTCTAGACATAAGTAACTAACTAGAGCCTAGGTGACTGCTTAGCACCTGTAAAAATGTTTCTCTTGAACAGGATGTCTGGAAAATGCTTATGAGTCTTCCATAAATATTTCATTTAATTAATTATTTTGTTTGATTTCTTGCACAACCAAAAAATACAAATAGAAAAACAGTAATCAATTATGAAGATTTTAGATGTCAAAAACTGTATTCTACATTTATAAAAAATTTTCTAATAAGCAAACACTATCCTCCCCACCAGAGTTAGGAAACCTTGTGTTCCCCCGGTGCTTTTTTTTGCCTTTTTTTTTTTTTTTGAGGGCACCATCTCCATGCATTCCTCCACTTCTTTACACAAATACATTTCCTGTATAATGTATTCTACTGAGCTGTAAATCAGTGCTAAACAGGCAATGAAGAACAAGACAGAATACTCAGGCACTGCCCCAAAGTTTACCTTGTCTAAGGAGCAGAGAGCAGATCACTCACCATCACACAACATGAGTCACACAACAAATTAGTCATCAGACCCACCACTACAGCTTAGGCTTTTCTGGTTGTTCTTGAGGTCATTCTGCTTCTGCTTCCGTGCTACAGATAAGAAGGGCAGCCTGGGTGGCATCATACAGGCAGTCAAAGAGAATCATCCTTCTTCCCAGAGGAATTCCTCTCTCCAGTATTAGCACAAGTAATCACCAGTGTCCACAAAAAAACCCCAAACGCTACTGTGAGAAGTGACACAGTCATTCCTTTCAGTCTGAAACATCCTGAAAGGACAAGGCTGACTAGAAAGATTGGTCAGCAAAGCTTGAAAACAGTGGAGATCTATTGAAAAGGAGAATAGGGAAGGTTTTGCCAAGACACGTATTATTCATGGATCCTGATTACATTGTGCTAATGTTTCCACCCCTGTTCTCCCCTAACTTACAGTGAGATGGGAGGGCTGCAAGCAGAACCAAAGCCCCTTATGGGAACTGTGTCTGAGGAAGCTGGGGGGCTGGTAAGTACATTTGCTTCATTGCATTTCTAGATCATTAACTTATTTGCTTGTAGCTCTCACTTTCAGACTCACTGCACATAGCAATTTTGGCTTCCATACTTTCTCTTATCATTTACTGGCTCATCAGAGACAGTCACAGAGTGAGAAACCTAAGTGGAAAGCATGTCTTCATAACGGGCTGTGACACCGGACTTGGAAAGTCACTGGCTAAATGGCTTGACAAAAGGGGATTTTGTGTCATTGCTGCATGTGCCACAGAAAAAGGAGGCCAAGAGCTACGGTCGTGCTCCTCACTCTCACTGAAGACAGTGAAGCTGAACTTAGCTGACTCCAACAGCATTGCCAGGGCTGTGGTGTTTGTGACTGAAGAGACGGCTGGCAAGGGTAAGTGGTAAGGTAACTTATGAAAAATGACTCAACATAACCAAATGTAGTCTAGTTAAAAGTTCTGGTGCCTCTCCACTCTCTGCAGAGGCATTTTTTGTCTTATTGATAAAACACATTCACTCTTCAGTTCTGTCATTTCTCAGTTCAAAGAGATTCTCTCCAAGCAGCACTTTTGGGCTTCCCCTCGCTTTCACCATAGGGTACCTAAAAATCTAGTCGCTCAGTCAATTAAAACCAGATCATTCCCAGGTGTGTTTTTCAGACTTTTTGGTGCAGCTGAAGAATCTCAGTGGGGGAAGGTGATAACTGGTACCAGAAAGAACTTTCTTGACAACAGAAACATCCCACCCCATTAAAAACAGCTGGTGCAGGGCTTCTTCAGCCCTTCCCTCAGCAGAAGAGTATTTTTGCGTGGCTGAATAAGTCTGACTTTTGCAATGCACTCAACAACAATTGCACTGTAACAGTTAAACAATTGCCATTCCTGCCAGTTTTCTCAAGAGTTGTTACATAGGTAGCTCTCGCTCCTGCTGTCACACACCTCTGAGCACTTCTCTAAAAGAGGAAGAGTTGGTCCTTGGATACTACAAGTTGAATTAAAAAAGAAGACTTTAAGTGGTTTAGGCTTAAGAGTTTAGAGAGGGTGATAAAAAAAGATTTGTGTGGTAAATATATTCAATCATGGCAATACATGTGTCTTTCTCAGCCTAGATGTTGTTAAGGGCTGCCAAAGAGGATCTCAGCACTTCAACTATCAGCTGCAACACACAGTTATACAAAATAGTCAATAGGCTTGTTAACTAATTAACTAGCTAAAACAGCATAACACATATCTTCTACCAGTAGGACTTTCTACCCAAAGCTTGTAAAACACTATTGGCCTCATCATGAGGGTTCCAGACCATTCAATACAGCAAATGAGAGCAAGGACAACATAATTATTAGCACTTACCTCCTCTGGCAGGTGCTGACTTCCAGCTTGTGGAAAGCCACAGGTTCTCAGTTGGGGTAACCACTGCTAATGCTGTCAATTCAGTCTGAGAAATTCTTTATGAAGTGCTGGACTTTCAGCCTCTCCCTTCAGGCGCAGGCTCTCCTCAGCAAACTCTTGGACTATTTATCTAAAGTTCCTCAAGTAATTTATAAGGTAGTAAAGCAGTATTATCAATACACAGGGTTAAGCTAATATTTTCAGAAGCATTGACTAATTCTGCATGTCTGGTTCAGACCTTTAGACCCCAACCTAAAAAAATCAGTCTCTCCACTTTTATGTAGACTATTTGATTTTCACAAGAATGTGAATGCATATTAGAAACCCACATACTTGAGTAGATCTGGAAAATAAAGACTAATATGGTGGCCGATACCTCCAACCAAAATAGTTTTCCTTACCCACGCTCTTTTAGGGTCATTGCCTAAGGCCTTCAGCACATTTTGCCAGGTGTATAGAGTAGATCTTACAAGCCAACCCCAGACAACTCTATTCATCTCACTGACCTTTTTGCAGACTCTGTGCTTGCTCCCAAATGCTACACATAAAACTCTAGGGTAAGATATTGCCGCATGCTGAAATAAATGGTTTTATAATCCTCTTAGGGCTTTTTGGCTTGGTGAGCAATGCTGAAGGAACAGCACCTGTAGCACCCACAGACTGGCTCAGGATTGAAGACTTCCACTCAGTGCTGGATGTTAGTCTGCTGGGATTGATTGAAATCACGCTCAAGCTTCTGCCACTTCTGAAAAAAGCTGAGGGAAGAGTAGTCAATCTAATTAATGCCAAAGGTCTCATGGCTTTTGTAGGGGGTGGCTACAGCCTGTCCAAATGGGGCATGGAAGCTTTCTCTGACATCTTACGGTGAGTAGGTAGAAATACACGCGTGAATCCAAGAACAGATTCCAGATGTGCTGAGGAAGGGTGGCTGAATGGTTGCCCCTCTCATTTTCCCTCTGGAAATCTTGCCTAAAGGGGGAAAGGAAAATGAAAGGATATTGGTCACTTGTCCGGGATTTCAATCTTGAGTATTATGAACAGACCCACCAGGCAACTGCACTGGGAAAAATTTTCATACCCTGGACAAATGGCTAGCATGCAGCTTTCGGGTGTGTGAATCCACCGCATACATGAAATTAAATCAACAGCACAGCCTGGTCAGACAGCCAGAGTTTCCTGGGCAAGCTGTACTTAGTTGTACTTGCCCATTTACAACCCATTTTATTTTGCTCTAATGCTCTACAACAACCTGAGCTGACTGATTCCAAGCAGCAACCACCTTACCAAAGGTACTCATAACTTCAGAAAATTATTAAGCTGAACACCCTTCACTGAAGCCAGTTGTGTTGTGCTGCCTTGAGAAAGCTAAGGCCTAGTCCAGCCAGTCAAGTTTTCACAAGGCCTAAGAAATTGGTTACAAACCATTATGAATGCTTATTTAAAGAGAGAATATGCCCCAAGGAAACATAGTACAAACCAATAGCTAACATACTCATGGTCTGTTCCTTTGCATACTTTGAAACGTAGCTGCCTGGGTCTCTTGAGCTGCCCAGCAAGACAAAGAGGCCATTTTCATCCCAAAGGAATTGCACTGCAACTTAAAATTACATAGAGGGAACCACACTACCAGGAAACACACTAACCTTTCTTGCACTAACTTTTAATCACTTAACCATAGCCATTTAATCGTACAATGGAGAATAAAGTTCTAATCAAACTGAAAATTTTTGCTTGCTTTTACTTCTTCCCAGGCACTTCAATAATCTGTTTCTGCCAGAAGCTGAAATGATGCAACAGTATTGGAAATAGTCAAAAGTTTTAGTTTAGACATTATGTGGCTAAGAAGTAGCTGGCTGCTGCATCCTTTGTGTCAGTCCAACATAAACCACACAGAAAGCTGTGAATCCACGTGACACTGCTTTTTTTTCCTGAGAGTTAATTTCCTGCTACTCTTTTACAGGAGAGGTACGCTGCTATGAAGCTAACTTGAACATCTCGAAATTATTCTGACATTTTAAGATAAGAATCAAAGTCTCAAATATTCATTTTTGTGACAGACTTTCAACTTACTTGTTTAATGGTTATGCCATTATTGAGTGGTCAGGGATGGTTATTGGGTTTTTTTCTTCTAGGATGGAGATGCAGCATTTTGGAGTTAAAGTAAGCATTGTTGAGCATGGTTTCCTTAAGGCAGTAGTTAATTCAGATGTCCTTGAGAGAGACCTCTTAAGACTTTGGAACAGACTGACTCCTGAGATCAGGGATTCTTACGGAGAAAAATACTTTGTTGAATGTAAGTAGAAAAAGGGCTCTATGAAAGCTAGGGGGTGGGGATTAGGGTGTATTATCAATGTATATAAATACCTGAAGTGAGTCTGTAAAGACAACAAAGCCAAGCTCTTTTCAGTGGTGCCCCGGGACAGGACCCAAGGCAATGGGCACACGCTGAAACATGGATGTTCCTGCTGAACATGTAAAAAACCACATTTTTACTGTGACAGCAACTGAGCACAGACACAGGTTGCCCAGGGAGGGTGTGGAGCCTCCATCCTTGGAGATCAAAAACCTGCCTAGACAAGGTCCTGGGCAACCTGGTCCAGGTGACCCAACTTGAGCAGGGGAGGTTGGACCACAGGTCAGTTCCAATCTCAACCCGTCTGTGATTCTGTGAATGTTTGCTGGACTTCTTTAACATTTATTAAGAACCCATTGCTGACTGTTCTGGACTATGTGTATGCTAGACAAGGCCTGTGCTATTAGTTCCTATATGAGATTGGCAAGACGTGATGTCATGCTACCATCATTAGTCACTCCGTACTGAGAGATAGAATCCCCAAGGGGAATGAACTGCTATGACTACATGCTAAGATTATGCCTTACTGATACCTGAAAAGTTGTGCTGTGTCACGCTATGCTTACTGTAGGGAACATCTGGCTCACATTACGGGCTAGAGAGATTTCTGTTTACTGGGATCTTGGGTGTTCTGTAGCCTTTCTGGTCTCTACTCTGATGTAGCTATACTGCTCTCAGTACTTGAGCCAGTAGTTTAAAGCAAGCCTGAAGCTGTAGCCAGACCTTTGAATATAAATATTCCTCTCACAGAGACTGCTGCGTATAAACGCTTTCAGGTTTATTTTCTTTTTTTGCAGATATAAAAGCTCAAAGATCATCAGTGAAAAGACTGTGTGACTCTGATATTTCTAAGGTCATAAAATGCATGGAACATGCCCTGATAGCAACGTATCCCAGGACACGATACAGAGCTGGGTGGGATGCAAAGTTCTTCTGGCTGTTTCTCTCCTATGCCCCAAGCTGTTTATCTGACATGCTGCTGTGTATGATGTTTCCAGCTCCAGCAGCTAGTGGGGGATCAGTTCCTGGAGTTCTAATTAACATTTAGTATTAAACCAGTATCAGCTCTGAAGAAATAAATACTAATCCTGTCAAAACCAGATGTCATCTTCTTAACTAGTTACTAGACTGAATAAATTCCTTTCTGAAGGCACCTCCGCAACCCCCAACCCCTCCTTACCTGGAATTTCTGAGTTTGCAGTTAGGCTTGTAAATCCAGCATGTTTTTGAAGACAATTTTTTATGCTCAGAAGTGATACCTCTATAAGATATGTATTCATAAAATATGCAGATACAAAGGTGGTTAATACTACTCACCCAATTAAAAAAAATTAAATAAGAAAAATAAAATCAATAAAAGAATACGTTTTTCAAGTAGACTACATCAACATATAGGCTGCTACTGAACTTGAAATAAAACAATTATTGCTCCCTGCAACTACCTGAAAGGAGGTTGTAGCAAGGTGGGCGTCGATCCCTTCTCCCAAATAACAAGCGATAGGACAAGAGGAAATTGCCTCAAGTTGTACCCGGGGAGGTTTAGATTGAACACTAGGAAAAATTTCTTCACTGAAAGGGTTATCAAGCACTGGAAGAGGCTGCCCAGGGAAGTGGTGGAATCACCACCCCTGGAAGTATTTAGAAGACAAGTAGACATGGTGCTTAGGGACATGGCTTATTGGTGGTTTTGGCAGTGTTAGGTTGATGGTTGGACCCGGTGATCTTAAAGATCCCTTCCAACCTAGACAATTCTACGATTCTGTATCTTACAGAATGTATTTAGTCAGATTTAGTCATCTTTTTCATGGGGGGTTTCTTATGGTCAAATTCAGGAGTTGCCAAACTTCACAAGCTTCTGAACACAAGACATGAAATCAAATAATAACAAAGCCCAGGTATTGCAGCATATTCCAAAAATTACAATTCCAGTAATTGACCACATCTAATCACCTGACTATTCAACTGCATAACAATAAACACAAAATGTTTTACAGATATGCAATTACAGGGAAAATCAAAACTACTTTGTCCTCTGTTACTATGCAGAGTATCCAAACTTACATTTTAACTGTCTTCCTAATATTAGTATGGTTTATGAGGAAAATACTAAAAATAATATGCATTCACATTTCTTTCACCCTCAGTATGCTTTGCAATTTAAAAGGATGATTATTTCACTCGTTAGATGAAACAGATCGTTAGTGTATGCTATGGCAAATTATTGCAAATTATTTCAACTGTACAAAGAGCGTTTTCAGAACGGCAAAATGCTAGTTGAGGTTACTGTGTCTCTTCTAACACTATTTCTTTCTGTTAAGCTGCTGGCCAGAGGCTCACAAACTGGTGTTCCTAGAGATATTAAAATTGAAGGGGTAAAGGTTTTATTTGCTAAAGAGCTGTGCTGGTGATTAATCATTAATGTGCAATTCAATTAAGCTTACAAAAATACCATGTGCAGGTCAGAACTCCAAATGTAAGAAAAGGAGTTTCATCACTCTGTGTGAGAGGGGGTGTGTGTGTGTGTTTGTACATGCGCGAGAAAGGGACAGAACGTAAAAGGGTTTAGTAAGCTCTAAGTATTTCATTGAGCTTCTATTCTCTGGCAAACAGCTTCAAGAATAAATTTATTTTACTTCATTTCATGATAAATACCTGCAGAGAGATAGTTCTCTCTATCTGGCCTGACTGCTGTAAAGAGAACATACATAAAAAAAACTTAATGGTATAATTCATCAGCCCTATAGTGGCGGATTACAGAGAGGTGCTGAAATCTCTAAAAATCAGCCTCCTTTGAAATAGAATGAGTCCAGAATTCAAGAATTCAAGCAGGGACTGTCCTCATAGGAGAAAAAGAACACAAGTGAAAACCAAAGTTAGGGGTAGAGTCTAAATATTCTGCCAAAAAAAGTACCAAAAATTAAATTTTACGTAATCAGAAGGGTAGATTGTGGTATCTGACTGAGAGGAAGAGTTCCAGTTGAAGCTTAGGAATCACCGCCAGGTATGCTGAACAATCAAATCTACATACTACCTATCTATACAGAATCCCAGGGATGTTTTTCTTCTCCCTTTGGAGAAGAGAAGGCTCCAGGGAGACCTTATAGCAGCATTCCAGTACCTAAAATGGGCCTACAGGAAAGACGGAGGAGGACTGGGGAGAGCCTGTTTACAAAGGCCTGTAGTGACAGGACGAGGGGCAATGGCTTTAAACTGGAGGGGAGCAGATTTAGATTGGAGATTAGGAGAAGGTTCTTTACTGTGAGGGTGGTAGAGCACTGGAACAGGTTGCCCAGGGAGGTGGTTGAGGCCCCATCCCTGGAGATATTCAAGGTGAGGCTCGACGAGGCCCTGGGCCACCTGGTCTAGTTGGGGGTGTCCCTGATGACTGCGGGGAGGTCGGACTAGATGATTTTTGGAGGTCCCTTCCAGCCTGGACAATTCTATGATTCTATGACTATTTGAACAGGGAGAGTAGCGATAGGACAAGGGGTAATGGTTTTAAACTAAAAGAGGGGAGATTTAAATTAGGTATTAGGAAGAAATTTTTTACTATGAGGGTGGTGAGGCACTGGAACAGGTTGCCCAGGGAAGTTGTGGGTGCCCCATCCCTAGAGGTGTTCAAGGCCAGGCTGGATGAGGCTTTAAGGAACCTGGTCTAGTGGGAGGTGTCCCTGCCCATGGCAGGGGGACTGGAACTCAATGAGCTTTAAGGTCCCTTCCAACCCAAACCATTCTATGATTCTTCCACATCTGAAAAGTTAGAATTCCTATGGGGGAGGGGAAGAAATCTCTGATACATGGCTGATGTTAGCAGAAGTTGGTTCCAAATCTTTCTGTTGACAAAGACTATTCACAAAACTGTTGCTTCTTTTTCCTGTAGTATACAAGTGGAGGCAAATCTCATGGAAATGTT